>JAADYF010000057.1:0-53337 GCA_023338175.1 Phytopythium delawarense
CCGCAATCGTTGGCTTGCGAGGCATCCGTTCATGCTGATGCAATTGATTTGCTCAAGGATGCAGGGCGCGGCAGCGTCCAATTTTTCCCAAAATAGAAATGGCTTCAGCTTATTTGCACCTCCAAGTATTTATCCCCGTCCAACAAGATATCTCAGATTTGACCGACCAACCCAACCCATTGACCTGGCATAATGACTTGTTCGTATCATTTCCAGCCAGAGGAAGTATCAAATATCCCATAATTGATTGCTGTCGTGAACATAATTTCCTGGTGCTGATTGGTCAAAAAGGGGGATACTGATTTAAAATCGGGCGATGGCCGCTTGGCCAATCACCGCGCTTGAAAAAGAGGGTAAAAGTACAAATTTAAAACGGGCGCCGACCTTCTTTTTTATTAGCTAATGAGGACGAGGGGTAGTTTGATTAGTAGCCAATCATACCCTCGGACAGTTTGAATATTTATTTTAAATCAATACTCCATGGGGATACATCGAGCTTGCCCTCGTCACCATGTGGCGACAAAGACGGTCGACGCCCGTTTTAAATTAGTACTTTTCCCCTCGTTTTCAAGCGCGTTGTGAGGATGGCGACGCCTTCGCTGCCGCGGCCGGCGCCGGCCAAACTGCTGTCGCGCACCGAGTTCTCCGTGACGCTGGCGGTGCCGCATGCCTCCTCCTACTCCTCCTCGTGGTTCCGCTTCGAGTTCAAGGAGGCGAGCGCGAGCTGGGACGTCGGCGGGCAGCGCGTGGACGCCGCGCCGGGCGCCTCGGAGGTGACGCTGGACGACCTCAACCCGACGAGCACGTACGAGATCCGCGTCTACGCCGTGGCGCGAGGGCCCGACGGCGCCGAGCTGCTGTCGCCGCCCAGCGAGGTGGCCGCCGTCGACACTGAGGTGCCCGGGTGCGCGCCGCAGTCCTCCGGGTGCCTGTGCGTCGTCCAGTAAGGCGCAGCTTGTCGAGAAACACGCTCTCCTCCCCGTTTTGTCCATTGGTGTGTATTTCTCCTGTTGGTCTGGCCGAGCGCACGCTGAGCACGCATGCGCACTCGGTTCTTACGCACTATCGAGGTGGGCGGGGGCTCAAAGAGCACCGGCCGACTACTGCAAGATCAGCCGCCACTTGTCCAGGCGCTCGGGCAGAAGAACGCCCGCCTTGTCGCTACTACTATCGGGAGCGCCGACACCTCCGCCTGGAGCCGCGAGCGCCTGCCAGAGCGCGTCGCGATGATCCTGCTTGCTCCACCACACGATAAGCTCATCGCGAGACGTCCGGCGCTCCATCTCGGCAAACAGCGCGCACAGAACGTCGGCGGCGTGGCCACCGGCGACCAAGTGCGCGCTCGCCTCGCGGAGCCAGTCGAGCGACAAGCAGCTCGTCTGGAACAGCGGCGTCGACAGCTCGCACAGGTTGGTCGCGAGCTGTGGGATGTCGATGCGCAGGTCCTCGTAATCCTCCAGCACAAACTCCATCGCGGCTTCCGCATCATCGGACGTCACCTTCTCGGCATTGACAAGCCGCGCCAACAGCTCGGAGGTTTCCAGGCGCACAGTCGACCTGGCTTCGAGGCTGTACATCACCAGCGTGTGAACAAAGTGCATCCACGGGTCGGGCACTCCGTCCAGCTCGTCGATGCACCGCACCACTTCGTCAAAGTCCTTCACCGACATGAACTCCTCGATGGTGCTGCGCATCTTGCCGATGATCTCGGGGTCAATCTCGTCGCCCTCGCCCTCGCCGTCAGAGCCGCGGCCACCGTTGAAGAACTCGTCGATGCCGTTCGCATGGAGATACTCTTGAACCTGAGACTCGGAACGCATGGAGCGGGGCAACACGCTCGCGGGGTTCACTTCTTCGGCACTCAGCAACCGGACGACTGTCTGCTCGTTGCTCTCGGCCTCCAACACGTTCAAAACCTCCGGGAACACCATCAACGTGATTTTGCAGTCGATCAAGTGTCCAAGCGCATCCGTGATCATCCACGACAGACCAAAGCACCCCGACGCAATGAGACGACCGAAGATCACGGCCGAGTACTGGTGAACCAGCGGGATGTCGATGCGCATGTCCTCCAGGAACTCCATCGTGCTCACGAGCGCCGTCTGGATAGCATTCGCACTGAGCGCTCCGTTGCGATACAGACCCGCCAACAGGTCAACCGCGTGCTCGCGCTCGTCCGCCTTGCCGTCCAACGCCACGTTGATCGTCTCCTCGGCAAACTCGGCATGGAACGGGTCCACTGGGAGTTCGCGCACGCATGTTGCAGCCTCTTCCAAGTCCAGGATGGAGATGTACTCTTTGATGATGCTCTTGATGCGGCTCTTCAGCTGAGCAGGGTCAACGGCTTGCACCGCGTCCACTTCAGGCTCTTCGTGGTTCGCACTCTCTTCAGGTGCGGCGGGCTCGTTCTCCTTCCGGGCAACAATTAGGTTGCTGCTCTCACGCGCAAGCTGCGCGCTCGATATCTGCGTCTTCCGGCGGCGCTGCGTGAGGTCGTCGTGCTGAGCGTTCTTGCCCTGCTGCTGCAGCTTCTGGGCTTCGCGGCGAACTTCCTCGAGGGTCTTCTGCTGAAGTTCCTTTCGGCGCGGTTCCCACATGTGGTCTCGCATCTCAAGCACGTCCTTCAGTAGGAATCGCGGGCGAGAAGGCAGCTTCTTGTCGTCTGACAGCTCCACGAGCCGAAGAATGACAATCTTCATGATCGTCTTGTTTTCGGCACGGTCGAACTTCTTGCCGACCGTCGCTAGCATCTTGCAAAGCGCCTCGAGATCCTCTTCGTCAGGGAAGCGCACAGTCTGCGCCTGCACTTCTTTGCCCGGGACGAGCTCCAGGCCGAGAAGTTGGAAGAGACAGCCTTGGAGAACAGGTTGCTTGAGCAAGCCCACTTTGTACAGCTCGCCGATGAAGCGCATGTTTCCGAGCATTTTCCGCTTCGCACGGATCGCGTTGATCGCGCGACGACTGGCAGATATCTCGTCCATGTCGGCATCTGCTGCTGTTGGTTCGGGCTCGGCGTGATTGGTATTTCTCTCGAACTCGACTTGGCAGCGGATAACAAGAAGACGCTTGAAGCTGGTGAGCTGCGTGGCGTCCTGCCGCGCTTGCTCGACAGTTTGGAACGGTCCGCCCACGAGCTCGTCCTCGGTCAGGTCCTTGACGCTTGTTTTGGCGAAGAAGAAACTTCCGCTCTCCTTCTCGCCCACCACGACGACCGTCTCTTGGTTGTAGTGGAACGTCACTGACGACAGAGACGCGTAGTCACAGGTTGATTCTGCACACGCTTCGGAAGATGCAGTAGCAGCGTCCAGGCATTCTTGAACACTTGCGAATGGCCCAGAGTACGCCTCGAACCGCTCCCCGTCCAGCGCAACCCAAAAGTGAGCCTTCGGGTTCGCTGCGTCCGTCACCGTGTGGACGAACTTCCATAGCTTCGAGCCCGTTCGCGTGTCGAACTCTTTGCACAAGTCGGCATACACGTCCGCGAAGTTCGGCTCCTCAAGCGCCTTGTCCATGATTGAGAAGACAACCGACCTCAGCAGCGCCAGGCTCGGCATGTCGACACTGCACAGCTCGTTGGTGATTTTCTTGAACTTCTCGCGCGTGAGCTTGTTGAGCAAGGACTTGACGTTGCTGAGGACACTCTCGCCGCCCTCCTTCGCTTTCTTTGGCACCCAGCGGTTCTCAGACACCGTGAGTGGCTCCACCGGACCGTCGAAGAGAGGTGGTGGAGGCTGGTAACCTCCGCGGCCGCGGCCGCCACCGCCACCGCCGCCACCACCACCACCGCGCCGATCTCTACCACGACCAGAGCCGCCTCTGTCACCACCGCGCTGACCCTGGCGGCCAGAGGACCTTTCGCGGTCACGGTCGCGGTCGTGGTCGCGGTCGCGCTTGCGAACGCTGCTTCCAATGGATCGCCCGGACCTCGGCACGGCGACCCCGCGTCCTGCGAACCTTCTACCTCCCACTGGGCGATCCGACGGATCGCGGAATTGAATCACTTGAGCGATTTTCATGTCGGGCAGATCCGCAGGTCTCGGGACCGCAAACGCCATCAGTCTGTTCAAATACGTCGATCGCTCAGTAAACTCCACATGCATGTGGAAGCAGCATGAGGGCAGAGCACTTTACCTTCGGAGTTCCTGGATGGAGTACTTGATCTTTGCCGCCAAGCTCACAGCCGGCGATGGCTGCGCAGAGGTGGAGATTGCTGCCTTCAGAGAAGACTGGAATGGGACAGCGCGGCGAGCACTCTCCTGCTTCGCATTCTCTTGGTCGATTCGGGCGTAAAACGCCGCAGTACGCGCTTCTTTCTCTGTCGAAGCAGGGCTTTGGGTGTCATTGCGCACGGCCCGAGTCCCAGGACCACCCTCAACTGAAGATGGGCCTTTGGCCAGATCAGCCAGACTTTTTCCACGCCCCAGGTTTCGCGCCTCCATGCGTTCGCGAAGGGTGTCGGTCAGTCTCTTACGATCCGCTTCCGCCTTTTCGACGTCGAGTGCGCCAGCTGCTGAAGCCGGCCCATGATCGTGCTTGATTGCCTCACCCAAAGACGACCGAAAAGGCTTCGGCTCGGACCCACTTTCTTGTCCAGAAATGCTCGGGCGGTCTGGTGATTTCTCATTGGAGATCATCTTGCCAGAAGAAAGAGACGACCGCAGTGTACCACCACCGGCTTCGTGGTGGGTTCCATTCATGCGCACATCGTGAGAGCTGCTTCGAAGACCAAGCGAACCGGATCGCCGGAGCCCGGATGCTGAGCCGTCCAGAGACGTGCGTCGAGAAAACGAGTCCTCGTTGTGCCGAAAGCTTCTCGCGTCGCCGAATCGAGTGCCAGAAGCCGATGGGCCAGACGGACCGGAGCGCTGGAACCGAACGTCTTGGCTGCTCTTGGTCGACGAAAGTGACGTCTGCCGCAAGTGCCCAGCCGATTCGCTGGACAGCCGTCGCAACCCACCACCGGATTCACTTCTATCACGAGCACCAGAAGCGAGCCCACCACGGTCCGCGGGCTCTCCTGTACTCGGACGCAGGCGGTCATTCACGGGGCTGCTGCGTCTGCTGCTCGACCGGCTGCCCGGACGACGCCGATCCGACCGCGCCCGTCTTTCACTGCGGTCCGAACGTTGCGAAGAGATACTGTCCGTACTGTTCTTTCGTGTGAGCGTCGGCCGCGCAGTCGGAACCGGTCGGTCATCGTGCTCAATGTGGCGGTGGGGTGGTGCCGGAGAATGTCCACGGTGGCGACCATCGCGAGAGTCCCGACTGTTCGAGCGTCGAAATGAGCCACCGCCGCCACCACCTCCACGATGACCCTGTCCACCATGAGCTGGGCCACCGCCATTGCGATCATTAAATCGCCTCGAGCCCTGCGCTGGTCCACGATCCTTCATCGACTGCGCCAGCGAACTCGTGAACGGCTTGGCGTCCTTCTTGGTCGGCGAGTGGTCCGGCGACGACAATGAGATCACTCGGTGCGCGTGCGGTTGCTGCGACGAGGGCTCGGCGGCTTTCACACTGCGCGCCGGGCTAGCCTGTCGGCGGCCGGGCGGCGCTGCAGAGTTGTTCTGCCGCGGCTCAGTGTGTTGGTCTCGGAGGCTGCTGGTGATGCTTGACTGTGGCCGCCCGCCTCGCTCCACAACCACGTGGCGCTCGCTCTTTGATTCCACTTTGGCAGGCGGAGGCGGTGCCTGCGCCTTGATCGCGTCCTGCAGCGAGGATTTAAACGGCGCTGGCGCTGGATCCTTGCCGGGGACCGTCTTGACGCCGTCGCCATTGCGCACGGCGCCACTTCCCGCCACTACCTCCACCGTTCGGCTGCCCTGCTTCCCGCGCGTAGAGTCTGCAGCATCGTCGCCGCGCTCTACACGGCGGTAGGCTGTCTTGTTGCCGCCGCCCCTGCGACTCGTCCCGCCGCCTCGTCCGCCTGTGATGCACACACACGATCGCCAAGCGCCGCAGCACTCATTTAGTCTCTGCACCGCTCCATCCAGGCTGTTGGGACGCCCAAGAACGCATCGCCGCCGCCGTCGCCCGCAAAGATCGCGGCCGATCCACGCGGGCTCTCTCCCTCCCTAGCCCGCGCCTCTCGTCCGCAGCGGCAGGAGAAGACACACCCAGCCAAACACGAGCCGCGCTACACAGCCACCCACCTCGCTGACCGTCGCGAGCCCCGGCGCGCACGCTCCCTCCATCCATCAAACACCTTCGTCCGTTCTCCTTCTTGGCTTCTTTCTGCCTCGCGTTTCTCCCTCTCTTCGTGCTTGCTGCTTGCCTTTCACACAAGAAGGAGCCAAGTACCGATAGTACCGGTATTCCAACGGTAATATACCGGTATATATACCGATGTGGTACCGACCAAAATAGAGACGCCACACCGAGTGATGGTCGATTGGCCGCCGCCAGTCAGCCACTGACGAGCTCAATTGCCGACCACTGGTACATGCGACTTGGCGGCGCCTCCCTGCTCCGCTGCATCGCCCGCTCGCTCGCTCCGCCGCTGCTACGCTCTTCTACCGGTAGTCCCCCGCGCCTCCTCTCCGCCATGGCCAGCCAGACCGCGGAGCTGGCCCAGAAGCTGCAGGCCAAGCCGGCGCCCGCCGGCCACAAGATCATCCGCGAGGGCAATGGCGTCATGATCTTCCCCGAGCAGAACAAGGTCTTCTACAACAACGTGCAGGTGCTCAACCGCGACCTGTCGATCGCCGTCATCTCCGAGTTCGCGCGCACGCGCGCGAGAGAGCGGCTGACCAAGCAGGAGCGCAAGGATGCCGTGGCCAATGGCGTCGCCGCCGCCGACTTCACACCCAAGGAGCGCGGCGACGCGGAGATCGACGCGCACCTGCGCGAAACGGCCGAGGACGCGGGCATCAAGATCTTCGAGGCCCTCTCCGCCTCGGGGCTGCGCTCGATCCGCTACTTCCAGCAGATCCCCGGCGTCAAGTCCATCCTGGTCAACGACATGGACGCGGCCGCCGTCGAGTCCATCAAGCGCAACGTCGAGTTCAACGAGCTGCCGCTGGACCGCGTCATCCCCAACGAGGCGGACGCCACCGACGTCATGTACGCTAGCTGGTGTGGATCAAATTGCCGCCGCCTGCCTCGAAGCGCTGACCCGCCCGCTATTGATGCTGCAGGTACAACCACCGCAAGGACAAGGACCAGTTCGACGTGATCGACCTCGACCCGTACGGCTCGGCGTCCATCTTCCTCGATGGTGCTGTCCAGGTGGGCGCGAACTCTTCGTTGGGCATAAGCGACGATTGTCAGACACTGACCGAGGTTTGCTGCACGATTTCTCACCACAGAGCGTTGCCAACGGCGGCCTTCTCTGCGTCACGTGCACCGACATGGCCGTGCTCTCGGGCAAGAACCCCGAGGTGTGCTTCTCACGCTACGGAGCGATCCCCAACAAGTCCAACTACCTGCACGAGATGGCGCTTCGCATGGGTACGTCACACCTAGAGTGCTTTTTCCAGGACTGATCGCTCAGCTTAACGCCGTCATTGTTGTCTTGCAGTGCTGCAAACGATCGAGGCGTCCGCGAACCGCTACGCGCGCCACATTGTCCCGATCGCATCCTGCAGCATCGACTTCTACGTGCGCGTGTTCGTGCGCGTCTACAAGTCACCCGTGAACGTCAAGCAAGCCATGACGAAGCTCTCGTATGTCTTTCAGGTGAGATTTCCATGGAGGGGACGGCCCCACGCCCGTTGCCCCCTAGCTCACGCTGTGTTTCTGCCAACAGTGCGTCAACTGTGACAGCTTCCACCTGCAGCCGCTCGGTGTGGCGTCCGGCAACACCTTCCACGCCTCGCGCGGCCCCGTGGTTGGGCAGCAGTGCAACCAGTGCTCGGGCAAGTTTAAGATGGCTGGCCCCATCTGGTCGGCGCCAATTCACAACCGCGACGTTGTGCTGCGCATTCGCGACCGCGTGGCCGCGACCACGAGCGAGTTCCCGACCAAGGAGCGTCTCCACGGACTGCTCACGACCATTTCCGAGGAGCTCGTGGACGCTCCGCTGCACTACACGCTGCCCGGTCTCAGCAAGACGCTGCACTGCTCGAACCCGCGCATGGACCAGCTCCAGGGTGCGATCCGCCACGCCGGCTACGAAGCTTCCCAGTTCCACAAGGTGCCTGACGCGATCAAGACGACGGCGCCCAACGACGTGGTCTGGGACATCATGCGCTGCTGGGTGAAGAAGCACCCGCTGAACAAGAAGCGCGAGGGCCAAGAGTCTCCTGGCGCGCGCATCCTGGCGAAGGAGCCGAAGATCGAGGCCAACTTTTCGTCCAAGCGCCCCGCGGCGCATGAAAAGCCCAAGGCGCTGCGCTTCCCCAAGAACCCGGAGCCGAACTGGGGCCCCAAGGCTCGCGCCGTGGGCAACAAGACCTCGGGCGCCGCTGAGTCCACGGAAGACGGTAAGCCTATTGTGCCTGCAGCTGTCGATGAGATTGCCGCGCGATGCTGACTTGCTGCATTGATGCCGTGCTGGTAACAGAGAAGACTGAGCCGGACGCGAAGAAGTCCAAGACGGAATAAACTAGACACGCGGCTTGAATGAGAAACGGAAGACGCCACGCGCGAACGCGCTTACGTTCCCACCTCCTTGTACTCGCCGTTCTCCTATTGTAGAGAAGATGCTGCGTCCACCGCGCACTATCCAAGTATGTTGCTGTTCCAGACCTTGGACTTGAGCTCCTTGTACGTGAGCGGGTACTCCTCCTCGACGTTGTCCTTCTTGCGCAGCTCCTCGACGGACATATGCGGTGGCCGCAGCCCAGTGTATCGGTACGGCTGCTGCTTGGCCACGAGCGCGGTGATCGCCTTGAGGTTGGGAGCCTTGTGCCCATCGGGGGACGTAATGCCATGCGTCGCCGTGGGACTCGCGTGCAGCAGTGAGGTAGCGCCAGCGCTTGTGGTCGAGCGAGGACGTCCTTCTGGGCTGTCCGGGCTGCCGTCAATAGCGACCATGCCGCGGCGAAACTTGGCGGCTGACGACTCGCGCTTGCCTGCTGACCCGCGGCTGAGTTCGATTGGGTCGCTGGCGAGCTTAGTGGTCTGGTCGGAGAGGATCTTGGCGTGGTATTTCTGCAGGATGGTCACAATCTGCTCCTCGACCTGTCCGAGGATCTTCTTGAGATCGCTGTCGGCTGTACAGCAACATCGCCCGTTGGACATCCCTGAACCGGTTAGGTAGATTCATTCATGAAGCGAAGCACGCACCGTGGAGGTCGGAGCAGCCAATGCGCGAGTGGAAAAGCATGATAAACGGCTTTAGAGCCGCAAGGAAGACCTGCAGCTGCTGGTTGGCCGCCTCCTTGTGCTTCTTTTGCTCGTTGGTGAACTTGATCAAGCGAGGAAGCACGTGGCGTCAGCTCAAGCGTCTTTATGCGAAGCCTCCTCGCACCTCTTGCATACCTGGAGCTTCGCGCGAAGACCTTCGATGCGGTTCATTCGCTGGAAATCAACCGAGTCCTTGCGGTGTTTGAGTCTGAGATCGTCCAAGCACACATCAGTTGTATCCAAGAGGACGCAACACTCGGCATCAAGGCACACCCAACGTACTTGCCAATGTCCTCCCGCAGCTTGGAGATAATCTGCCGGTGGTTCTCGATCTCCTCTGCCAACTGGTTCACGTGCTGGATGCGGTCGAAATGCTCGGCTTCCGTGTCATCCAACATCAAGAGTCAAGGAGCCATCGACTGTTCCCAAACTAGCATAGTCCAGACATGGAACATGCAGGCGAAAGGAATGCGCCGGGGGGATATTGGTTGTTGAAGGCCTCAATCATCTCGGACACGGTCGTGGTGCCCGAGACCTCATGAATCTTCTCGATGAACGTGCGGTTCTCTTGATACTTGGTCAGCACGCTGTCGGTCGCGACGCGGGACTGTGTGGCTTTCCGTCCGCGCTTGGCTCGAGATTGCAGCTGGTCCTCCTGAGTCGTTGACAAGCTCCGCATGAGCTCGTTCTCGCCAAGGTACTTGTACTTGTCGACGTCTACGATCTCCTCCGACTCGCGCTGGTTCAAAGCGATCTCTTTGAGCTCCTGCAGGACAACGGCGGCGCGGCGGTCGCACGTTTGCTCCCACTCGTCACCTTCCTGCTGGATGCCGTCGATCTGTGCCTCGATGGTTTCCACCTCGTCGCGCAACTGCTGTACCTCCTCTCCCGTGCGCGCTACCTTGTGCTGCTTAGATAGCGCTTCGAGTGAGACCTTGGTGTAGATATCGTCCATGCGCACGCGCTCCATGCGCTGTGCGTCGATGCGCTCGCGGAGCTTGCGGTTGTTGCTGAGTTTCTCATTCATCTTAACGATGCGCCGGTCAATATCGTTCTCCATCTTGCGGACACGCCCCATGAGGACGCCGTGGTGGTGGTCCAGTGCCGCGAGCTCGTACAGCTTGGTCTTCTGCTGTGCTAGCGTGCTCTCGCTCTCCTGGATCAGCGCGTTCAACCGCGCCACTTCCTTGCGCTCGAGCTCCAGCCGGACCATGTAGTCGTTGCCCTGCACATAAAGGTCCGAGAGCTTTTCGGCCACCTGTTCGTTGAAGAACGGGTCCTCGCGCGTGGCGTGGTCATCGAATGACAGCTACAGCGGGTGCCGATTAGCGTGCGGCTACTCCTTCCCTCGAGGCGCACAGACGCACCTCTTCTTCGAGCCGCCGGTTCTTCTCCTGCAGCTCCTCCACCTTGCGGCTGTGCTCCAGCAAGTACTCGGAGAACCCGCGCGAGTGGCGCTTGGCGCCATCCTTTTCGAGCGCGAGCAGCTCTTGGTCCAGCAAGCTGCCTTGCTGCCGCTTCTTGACGGACGGCTCGGCCGTCGCAGTGACCGAGGGCGAGGCCTTGCCGGGCGTGGTCGCAGATGCCAGCTTTTTGCCAACCGAGGGCTGTCGCTGGCCCGGCGACCGCTGCGATGGGGATTGCGCCATGGAATCGCAGGAGCGCAAGGAATTGAGGCGGTGATCCGAAGGTCGGTGGCGGCGGCGGTGGCGAGTCGTGGGTGTTAGTTGGTTTCTCCCCCGAGAGGCGTGTATTTTGGGGCCTCTCTCGCCCGTCCGACATTGCTCTGCAACATCAAAGCCCAGTGGGTGGTTTGAACCGTCAAACTTCGTCAATTGGAATCGGCGAAAGTCGTGACCAACGCGTGCGAGGCCAAAGAGCACAGAGCAAAGAGCACATCGTGGTCCGCCCTGCTGGCCCATCCCCTTCCACCATGGAGGTTCCATGACGATTGACCGACGGTGATCACTCAGTCTCTCGTGGGACCCCCTCCGGTCTCTCTGTCTCACAAGCCAACTCTTCAGGAGTGCGTGTCGCTAATGGCGGTTCGCCACGACGAGGCGGCAGACAAGGGGGCCGCTCCCCGTCACATGGCTGCCTCGAGCACTCCGTGGCTCGGTCGAGTGCCCTCCCCATCGACGCAGACGACACGCAGTGCTGTACTATGAACCACAGAGGGTTGTACACGCCACAACTGGGAGAAGAACGCCTCCATGCATCCGTCCGACGTGTTCCCGGTGGTGCCAACGCGCCAATGTAGCCATCCGTTTGAACCGTCCGCGCCGCCCAATCAGACGGCGCGGCGCACGTATGCAACCATCACTCCCATCTTTGGCGACGTGTGGTCCACATCATTCCTCTCCCTCCTCCTCTCTCGTAGGTCTAAAATACGCATATTCCATCAATTTCAGCCAATGAAACACGATTATTTGAACTTGAGAACTCCACCTCGCCCCCTCCCTTCTTCCAAGGACACCAGAGAAGAAAAAAAGGCGGCGCCAGCACCAGCGGCGACGGCGGCCGCGCTCTCCTCCCCCCTCTGTGCGTGCAGGTTCCCCCTCACCCCCTCCCTCGCCCCCTCCAAGCGCGGGTCACCCCTGCGAACGTCTCTGTGTGGACGAGCGAGAGACGCGAGCGGTCATGGAGCGACAGACAGCAAACCCAGCGCCGGCCGGCAAGAGTGATGGTAGCCCGGCCACCGGCAGCCCGCGCGACCGCAGCGTGAGCATGAGCATGCCGCCCAACGCGCCGCCCAGCAAGAAGCAGCGCTCGTCCGACGACGAGAACGAGCAGGGATCCCCGGCGCCGCCGGCCCCAGTCGTGGCGGCGCCTTCGTCGTCGTCTGCTGCGGCTGCGGCTGAGGTTACGGTGGCGTCGCCAGATGTCAGCGCGGACGCCGAGGCGAGCGCGGGGCCCAGGCCGCAGGCCGACGACGACGACGACGAGAACGAGGACGCCTCGTCCGACGCATCCAGCGTGACGGAGGAGTCCTTCCTCTCGTGGCTCATGGACCAGGTGCGGCGGCGCTCGCATTCCCAGAGGACGGACTTGAGGCGCTGACCGTGCGCTGCCTGTCGTGTGAATGCATGCGCGTGGTGATCTTCGATCGCTTACAGAAGAGCCAGGGCGTGAACGCGGGCCAAATGCTTGACGTGCTCGGGCTGGGCGTGTCCGAGGGCGTGGCTGTGGACGACGACGAGCTGTGGGAGGCCATGCTGTCCATGGGCATCCGTCTCATCCGCCCTGCCATCCCGGTACGTCGTCGCGCATTCTTGACATCATGGGGGCGGACGCACTTTGGTCCATGGGTCCTTGATGGTCTGCCCCCCATGTTGAAGCTTAATTTTGGGCTCACAGTGGTGGCATTTTGGGTCTCCTTGATGCGCCGGGTTCACTTCAGGCGCGACAGAAGCTCGAGACGGTCAACACGCTGGACGATGTCGTGAGTCTGCTGCGCACGTCCAAGAAGATCGTGGTGCTCGCAGGCGCTGGCATCTCGGTGTCGTGCGGTATCCCCGACTTCCGGTCCGAGAACGGCATCTACAGCGTGCGTCCTCGATCGGGATGAAGAGTTGTGCGAATGAATGACTGGCTCACCTGGTGCTTATGCCATGTTGTATGTGTGCAGCGTCTTGGCGAGTACAACCTGCCGGATCCGCAGTGCATGTTCGGTGAGCGAGCACTACGCCGAATATCTCTGTCTGGTGGAGAGACTAACCTCGTGCGTGAACACCAGACATTGAGTTCTTCCGGTCCAATCCTCGACCGTTCTTCGCGTTCGCCAAGGAGCTGTTCCCCAAGTCCAAGGGGTTCACGTTCGTACCATCGAGGTACGATCCAAGCACGTTTGCTTTGACTGTACTCCGTCACCTCACTCTTCTTTGATGCAATTCCATAGGAGTCACTACTTCCTGAAACTCCTTGAAGACAAGGGCAAGCTATTGCGGATCTACAGTCAGGTGTGTGCAACATACACCGACTGCTTGTGAGCTTCTACTTCGAAGTACCAACTAACGACGACACTCCGCTGTTACAGAATATCGACATGCTGGAGCATGCAGCTGGTATCTCGCACGAGCGCAGCGTGCTGTGTCATGGCTCGTTTGCGACTGCGACCTGCTTGTCGTGCAAAACGCTGTACCCTAATGACGCGATCCGCGACGATGTAGCCAAGCAGCAGGTCCCCATGTGCAAGGGGTGCAATGCGCCGGACGGCATCATTAAGCCAGACATCGTCTTCTTCGGCGAGTCTCTACCGCGCCGCTTCCACGACTCGATCAAGAGCGACGAAGGCGAAGCTGACCTGGTCATTGTGATGGGGTCATCACTCAAGGTGAACCCCGTGCGGAGCATCGTCGGCCGCTTCCGGAAGGACACGCCCATGATCCTCATCAACCGGTACGCCACATCAAATTTGCTGGTCCCTTTTCATGATGCCTTGAGCAGCAACGAAACTTACCAGGCACCTCTCCTTGCTCTTGCACGCAACAGAGAACCAGTGGGCCGCCCGCACCGATTTGATGTCGAGCTGCTCGGGTTTTCAGACGACATTGTCGAGGAAGTGTGCCGCCGACTCGAGTGGGAGATTCCACAGCCTGACCCAGTGCTGCTGGGCCAGTCGGATCTTCCGGAGAGCGCACTGCTCGCGCAAGCGCGCGCGACAGAAAATAGCGAGAAGGCACCGCTGGAGTGCGAGTTTGTGCCGCCGTCGCGGTACATGTTTGACGGAGCCAAGCCGAACTACGTCAGCTCCGACGAAGAGGACGGCGATTCGAACGGCTCCTCGAGCGATCGGGGCGACGATGCGACGGAGGCGGAGGCTGCAGTTGCGGATGCTATCGGGATTGAGAATGACGAAGCGCGGCCGAAGCGGCAATTGAGTAATGGCGCGGACGAGGAGGACCAAGACGAGCTTATGGGCAGCGGCAACGAATTATTAGGCCGAAGCAGCTTTGAAGACGAGAACTGAACTGGACCGACGACTCGGTTGATCGCTGCAGCCACCGACCAGTCCGCCGCTTCCAACATCTGTCACCCACATCGCGACCGCTTCACGAACGAGCGCATCAAGACACTCGCTCAACCAAGCACTCTCCCAATGTACCAGTACGGCTTATCAGCAGTAAGCAACAAAGAACCAGACACCCGTCGCCATGAAGGACTGAAGGAAGACCGAGGAAGCTCGCAAGCGCGCGAGACGGCGAAGGTAGCGTTTTTGTTTTGCCTTTTTTGGGCTCTCCCTTTGTTAGCACCAGAAGAATGTATATAGGCGTGACCTGTTTGATGCCTAGGGCCTTCAACCTCATCCCGTCAGTACGTCGAGACGCACGGGGCGAAGCATCTTGCCCTGCGGGGGCCGCGCCAACGCGAACACCATGCTCGCTCCCGACTTGTCCTTCTGGTCGAGGAAGAGGCGTTGCAGCGACTCACACGAGCAGAAGCCCACTGCGCGGAAGGCCGCCTTGGGCCGATCGTACACTGCCGACGTCACGTAGCCAACGAGTGTATGCTGCGGACACCATCATCAAAAAGCGTGCGAGACGTTAGATCGGCTTCCGACGCGTTGTCTGGGAATCAACAACAGAAAGGCATGCTGCTGAGTCTGTACCTGCTCCACTCGTGCAACAGGAGAGCCACACCACTTGCTGTCGCGCTCCAATGCTGCCCGATCTTCCTCCGTAGGCGCGTACAGCTGCATCAGACACCGGAGCGCTCATACCGTCAGCCTCCATCTCTATCAGTCAGCGGGGGCATGAGGGCTCGCTCACCATCGTGTTGGAGCACAAGTTCCCACGGCCGAGGACCGTAACGACGACGCTGACGAGCGTAGGCACTGCAACCGGGATGAAGCTCGAGTTTGCTTCCGAAGCCGTCTTGGGGGAGAAGCAGAATGGCTCCATGTATGTGGACCCGCGCAGCACGCAGAGACTGGTCGGCGCAGGTTCCTCCTCGATAGCCTCCGCCTCCGCCTCCGCCTCCGCTTGCATGACCACTTCGGCACCGGCTTCTTGATAGAGTGTGCTCCACTTGGGCTCGAAGGGCGACACAACACCGAGCTTCTCGTACGCAAACCGCTTGGCCTTGGGCTTCCGGCCGTGTTCTTCTTGCAGCCTTTGGGCAGTCTCATGCCAGTACTCTTGCCCCGCGTTGGTGTCCGGGAAATCACGGGGAAAGCTGATTAGGCACAGAACAAGCGGGGGTCAGTCCAAGACAAACTACACAACAGCACGTAAGGAACAAGGACAAACCTCGGGGAGTGAAGCACAGTCGCTATCGCTGCGTCTTCCTCGGCGCCAACGACCATCCCGCCACGGAAGACGAGCGCTTTCAGCAGCACCAGCGCCATCGATGGAGAGCACACAAGGTCCCACCCGCTGGTGTCCGGGAACGGCTCGGCTTGACGAACCACGAGCAAATGCAGCAACGATTCAGCCGCAGTGGCAGCTTCCTCCCGATCGGTAGGCTCTGAGGTGGAGCCAGACAGCAACCGACTGGCAAGCTTGCGCTTGCGGAAAGTATCCGCGTTGAGCTCATGGTCCTTCCGAAAGCCGTGGCGCAGGGACTCTCGCTTGGATAACGACCACAGCCACGAGCACGGCTGGGGTGTTGTATCCGCTTCGCTGGTATCGGTGCTCTCGGTAGTGGCCGTCGCCATTCCCACATCGCCATGAAGGCTGAACGATTCGTATGGATATTCGCCTGAGCCCTCTGCTTGAGCCTTGGTCGTCCACGAGAGGACATTCGACAGCTCTCGCAAGATCAGAGCCGACTCGGGCTCCTCGGCGCGTTTCCCGAGCGACGAGAGGCCCAGTCCAGTCAGCGGACTGATGATTTCGTTGACACCAACCTCTCCGACTGCGCTCGCCGGAGGCTCCTTGAGCAGAGAGAACGTGTCGAGTGCTGGATCCAGCGACTTCAGCGGATGTTCAGTACGGCAACTGCGAGGATCAGCCACCGCCACGCTGTACACGGCTGCGGTGTTCTTCAGGGCTGAGGTTTGAGCCTTGGACGAGCGACGTGCCGCCTTCATGAGCGACAAGCGATTCGCTTTCGCACAGATTGTCACTGTCTGTGAGGACTCGAAACCATCTTCGTGATCCGACTCGGCGCCGCCGTCCTCCATGTGTGGAGCATTGCCTTCAGTGTTCGCGCCAATTGCGCATTCTGCTTCGCACAGACTGGAGACGATCTCGTCAGCGCGCTTCCCGCGGACTTTGAAGCGGCACAAATGGCCTCGGCGGTCATGGATCTCCACCCTACAACGCACACCACAACGCGTCAGCGAGCTTTCATCCCTACTTTAGCAATACACCAACTGCATCACCACTCACTCTTCGCCTTCATCGACGACTTCCCTGCAGGCAGCGGCGATCGCGGTCGCCGCTTCCATGAAGGCGGTCGGGTGGATCCACAGCCAAAGCTGCCGCTTGCTGGTCTCCCACGCCTCGTGCAACTCGAACTCCACGTCGCCGTTCTTGTCGCTCCAGTCGCTCTGGAGCGGACACCACATGAACGTGACAGGGCAGATGGCTCCACTCGGGAACTGGCCGGCATGGTACAGCATGCTCCGCCCCTCCTCGCCACCGGAGAGAAAGCGCATGCCATCAAAGTCCGAGCCCGCAGGGTCCGACACGAGCTGCAGCGCTTCGAGCAGCACCTGCGGCAGCCCATAGAGCTCGAGGACGCCGTAATACGACGCGTCGTGCACCACCGCCGTCTTGCGGAGTCCCTACGAGTACCAAGCGCACGGTCACCACGTGAGCGTCTCGCTCCCTCCATCCGCTGCATCGACCGCGAGCCAGCCGCACCTCTAGCGCCGCCGACACACTCTTATCGGTGCGTCTCTCGGCCGTCACCACGCCGTGTCTGTCCTGCATCTTCATGCGCTTGGCGTGCCACACGTGCGTGGGCAGCAGCACGGCCTTGCCGGTCGCTGGCGCCGTCTCCCACGAGCGTTGCTCCAGCAGGTTGTGCGTCCGGCGCCCGTGCGTCCGGCATCGCTTCTCTTGGTCTCCACCCTCTTTATCCTGCCCGCTGTTGGGCCGGCGTCCGCCTCGCCCGCGCTGCTTGAGTCGCTGCGGCATGCGGAACGAGTTGAACGCATTGGCGCGCCGCCGCCGCTGGTTCTTCTGCGTCAGCAGCTTCTCGTCCGCCGCCGACAGCGCGCGCGGGTCGTGCGCCAGCTCCCGCAGCGCCTGCAGCTCCGGCGCGCGCGCCTGGGCAAACTCCAGCACCTGCAGCACGTGCGGCCCCATGCCACCGCCATGCCCGCCACTGCCAGCCATCACTTCACCCTTTGCCAATGAGGTTCTGAATTCTGTCCAGAGGAGTTTGGCGAGCAGCTCAGAACCCAAAATAAACGTGTTTTGGGATTGTTTGAAAAAGGTTAGCATTCGACTCTTTCAGATGGGTACATTGACTCTTTGGAATGTAACTCGTCCATGCTTGGAAGGTCGATCGATCCGCATCGCTGTGTGGTTTGGTTATCATTTTGGCGTCGGCACTGATGGAGCCAATGCGTTGGGCTGTGTCGTGACTGTCGCCAGCTTCTTGGCCACTTCAGGCTGCTCTGCGGGTCTCGTGGATGCGGCAGGAGGAGACGTCAAGCAAGGCGCTTTCTCCATCGACACGTACGTCAGGAGGCGCACGGCGGACTGCCATTGGGCCCGTCGCTGCGGCTTACGAGAAATGCGGTTGAGCGCCGATGCGAACGCTGGTGGTGGACGCCATCGGACGCCGGTCGTCTCCATCGCGAGCAGCAGCTCTTCGGCCAGGATGAAGACACCGTCGTCCATTTCCGGCATGGCAGCAGAAGCTTCATTGGCGATGTTGGTGGCGGTGGAATCGATGCTTGATAGTGTTCGAGTGAGAACATCGAACGTCAGAGCAAGCCCATCGACCAGAGGCTTTCCTTGGTGCTTTAACGCAGCGACAGCGGGCACGAACGCTCGTACAAACGCTGATATGGTCTCTCTCGGCGACATTCCAGCTGGAGCATCGCTGTCGAATGAGGAATGAGAGCTGCTTGGTGTGTCTCGAAGATGTGAGCATGCATTTGCTCGGTCCTGAAAGAACTTCGTGAGGCTGTGGATGGCTTCACAACCAGCCTGAGATGTCTCGACAGCGGAGACGAAGCCAGAATGGGCTGCGAGCGACTCCCACTGTGCTGCAAGGTCGTTGCAGGCACTCTCAAGCACTTCAACAGAAGTAATTCGGCTGGGAGACTGCCGAGCTCCTGTGGCGACGACAGGAAGTAACCCCACGGAGCACATAATTGCTCTCTCAGTCACTGTCACCATCAGAAGCGATCGTGGAAGCAGAAGCACGCAGCGCGCAACCATCTCAATGGTCATCCTTCTCGCTCTCTGATCACCAATGTGAAGCTTGGGGACAAGTGCACGCAGGAGTGAGCTCTGGTCACACGACCACTGAGTGGGACGCTTGCACAGGATAACGTCGACCAAAATCTCGTTCATCACCAGCATCGGCTTGCGCAACAGCGAATTCACCAATTCCAGCGTCGACTGTAACGCGCTAGATGTGGTGAAGTGGTTGAGAAGTGCCGTGCATACCCAGAGTACCTGAGGGTAAAGCGCGACCTTGGAGTCCGGCATGCAGTCCACCATTCGCGCCAACAGAGTCAAGCAGTCGCATATCAGAGGCTCAAATGCATCGGGCTCGCGAAGGTGCTCATCGAGAGCGACGTGCAACAGTTCGAGGACCGCCAAGAACACATCGCCGTTGAACAATGGCGCCAGAAATCCATAGGTGACTACCGCAAACCGTGCCTCGATCGTTGCAGAAGCCGACAATTTGGTCCCAGAAGGTGAGGTTGTCACAGACGACAGTACCAAAGCAATCTCCTTCACGCACATATCCCCCCAAATCAGCGCATCTTCGGTCGATATGCTCTGCGCAATCACCATCACGCCGTTCAGGAAGGCTCGGCGATAATCGCTGCCGTCGACGTTGATCTTCGCTTGACCTTGGCTCTTAAAGTTCTCCATCATTAAGCACAGATGGCCGGTGTGGGTGAGGTGTCCGTCGATGCATGACGTGATTGTTGCCATCGCATTGACAAGCGCATCCGGTGTCGTAGCGCTAACCAGGAACTGTGTCATGGTCTGCAGCATAACAAAACAGTCGCGACGGATGCCCGTGGCCAACACAGAGCCGGTGAGAGGTGTTTCCGCCAGCCTCTCCTCTAGCTGCGGCTTAGTGCTCGATATGGGATGATTGAGTGGATGCAGGGATGCGAAGTCGATGGAACTCGAAGTACTGCCTGGCATCGAAGGTAGTGATGCGAAGTGCAGTAGCAGAGCGTAGTGAATCGTTTGAATCACAACCTCTTTGAAAGCGCTTGAGGCACATTGCTGTAGATGACAGCACGCGTCGCTCATCAGAGTCACAAACATAGCGATACCACCAAGTGACGGCGTCTTAGTGGTCGCTGCTTCGCTTTCTGGGGCGTTTGGCGGATTTGGTGGGAGGTCTTGGGAATTAGGGTGTCTTGGGAGTCTTTGAGTCTCAATGCAACCGCAAAAGACGCTGATCACTCGAAATGCTGCGTCTTGCCAGCGCGAGAGCCACCACAAGACGAGCTTTGCTGTCGCAGCTTCGTCTGGGGTTTGGCTCTTCTTGACCAGGAACGTCACGATGGTCAAGAGATTGGCTTCGATTGAGGTGCCGGTACTTGAGTACGCCAGCGTCAACCACACGCGGTCGAGTTGTTCAGCACATGTATCGCTAATGGACATTGTCAGCTTGAACATCACCTCCAAAAGAGCATCGATAGAGCCAGGATCAGCGACATCAACCGCCGATTGCTCGAATGCCGACCGCTCAATGCGAGGCGGAACCGCGAAAGGCCTCGTGTCCACAAGCAAAGGCAGAATTGCACCAAGCATACTGCGCTGAATGACGATGTCGCAACAGTCCAAGAAGTTGAAGACCGCAACGCAGACCGCGAAACGCAATCCGGGAAACGACGATGCAAGCGCGGACGCGGCAGCTACCTGGATCCGATTCCGCACTTCAGTAGCCAGCACCGTTGAGTGGTGCGGTGCAGTGACCGCGAGGCTTCCGAGCCACCGACGGGCTTGCTCACTTTCACTACCACCGGGAGGCAAAACAGCGCCGACGAAGTCGCGAATCTTCGCGCGGTGAAGATCATTAGCAGCAAAGTCGGCTGGGTCAGCGGTGACTCCCAGATGCAGCAGCAGTGCGTACATAAACTGCACCCCATATTTGGCTGTTCGCTCCGAGGAACTTTCACTCCCGGCTATAGCGTCGGTTGTGGGGGAGCTCGAGGTGCTGTTGCACGTGTCCAGTAGCTCGACAGAGATTCGACGCGCTCGAGTGCTAAGAGCGAGCATGTACTGTTTCGCAATTGCATGGCCGGCACCTGACGACCTGCGGAAGCACGCCTTCTCGATGCAGATGGCGCGGAAGACACCGTCTCCGTCAATGTCCAGAAACCGCTTGGCAGCGAGATGACAAAGCTGTTGCAGCACTGAAAAGTGAGCTGCTAATCGTGAGGTGTCGACGGCAAAACATTCGTCTAGCCAGCTGAGGATGGGCGAGTGCCCTGATGCAAGGTCCGTCGCGAGGAAATGGCTCGGACTGCTGTCAACCACGGTGATCAACGTGGAGAAAATGCTATGGCACGTGAAAAATCGCAGGAACCGCGTGGAAGAAGCCCCAGCAAGAGTCCGGTGCTGTCTGTATCGATGACTGGAAGCGTCTTGGTTCGCAGAGATCTTGACGCACGAAAGAAATGACTCATCGAGCCACATCCACGGCAGCACTTCCCCGCTTTCTCGCTCTCGAATACCAAACACATCGCACGAGGTGGTCCAAGCATCGTAAATCGGAGATGATGATGCAATGAAGGTGGAGTCGAGGTGCTCTTCCATTGACGAGTCGGCCAGCGAGCCGAAAGATGCGCACCAGTTGAGCAGCAACTTGGACCATTGAGCTGTTCGCGCTTCGTTCACATAGCTACCGACTGTGCTGCGTTCCACTGGAGTCTGTTGTGTCTCTGGATGCTCATCTACATCGGCCAAACTGGTACCGTCCTCGTGGTTGTTGCTGCTGTCGTCACCAACTCGCTCGAGCTTCATCAAACACTTCAGTAGCATTTGCACAGCTCCACAGAAGTCCTGTTGGACCATGAAGAGCATGTTTCCACCAGTGTCTGCCAGCAGCAAAGTTGCTCCTCTTGCTCCTCGATCAGCGCTGACAGCATCAGAGTAAAGCAGGTCGAGAGCATTCCCCATCCGAACGAGAAGTGAAGACGTCGCCGACAATAGTAGGTCATCGTCACTTGAGTGCGCAGTCGCGTCAGCTCCAGCCTCGCCACTCAAACACGAGTAACTTCTGGCGAACACGCTCTCCAACAGCAATCGATGGAGCCGCAAAAGTGCCCACTGGGTCTGCAACTGAGTGGTTGTGCGACTACTTTTCGCATTGATCGAGTACTTGGAGTATCTGCGCGATACAGAGTTCGACGAAGGCGTTCCTGGCGGCTGCTGATTTGCTGGTCGTACAA
Source organism: Phytopythium delawarense (assembly GCA_023338175.1). Classification (NCBI taxonomy): domain Eukaryota; phylum Oomycota; class Peronosporomycetes; order Pythiales; family Pythiaceae; genus Phytopythium; species Phytopythium delawarense. The sequence continues at coordinate 21,839 of JAADYF010000057.1, forward strand.
GCATATCGAAGCTGTCGGTTCGCGAGGACAGCTTGCCCGTCGACTCTTGCTCCTGGGCGACTTCTGAGAACGCGTCAGCTTCGCACTTTGAAAGTACGTCAATGAGCAGACCGTGCGAGGAGAAATGCGTGGCGCCTAGCGCAACAATTGCAGCCTTCTGCTGCTCCACAGACGCACTCTTCAGGTATCGACCCAGACGCTTCAATAGAGCTGCTATCGACGAGCTTGAGATGGCGCTCTGGGCGGTGGGGCAGGAGGCAGATGATGGATTAGCGGGGCAGCCGGTGGACTTGGATATGTTTGACGGAGTAGCGAGTACCAGAGTCCGACATGCTGAAGCCGTTGCGAAGATGCTGAGGTTTCGCCATCGAGAAATATTGCCGCTGCTGCTCCCGAAGCGAGGGGTGTGACCATCGTTGGCTGTCGCAATGACTGGCTCCTGTTTTGAGACCTTGTCGTTCGCGTCGGTCCAGAAGTAGGTCACAAGCTGAGGCGATGCCGTTGTCAGCGCGGGGAGAACTAAAGCGAGGCACATGGACCAGCGGAAGCCATGCCGAGCGTCGCCCCAGTCGCCAGCTAAACACCGGAAATGCCTTAGCTTGTGCCCGTGGATTCCATCTTCTGACTGGCAGGCTTTGCTTTTCGCTCCGAGTAGTTGAAAGGTGAAGAACCGCTCCTTGAGTGCTGGTTCAAGCGCTTCAATCACGTCCACGGCATCGACTGCCTCTTCGATCTCAAGTTCGGCTTGGTGCTGAGGATCGAGGTCGGACACAAGCGTTGCTCGCAGTGCTTGCACCACCTCGAGAGTCTCCACAGCTGCAAGCCGAACTTGTGCTTGGTCGTGTGTGAGGAGGAACACCGCTGCTGCCTCAACCTGTAGAAAAGACTCGCGAACTCGCGATGCGTCTTCCCAACAACTTGCTGCGGAATCCATTCGAAGCGAGGCATGAGTTGCAACGCTCAGTAACGACCCACACAGCCGCACAAGCAGCTCGATAGGTTCTGCGTCGTTGGCTTGCGGGTGGTTACTCGTCATCCGCACCAGATAATCTGTCATTCCGCGAAGGATTGCGCCGGCCTGTGCGAGTTTTGTGCTCGCAGTAACAGCGAGTATAGCTGCACTCGCACTCGCTCGGATCGACGCATCTCTGTGAATGCTCGCCCGTGCCAACAGCAACACCTTCTGGTCACTTCGCAGCTCCAAATGGTTATAGACGAACTCGAGTGTGCGCAACGCGGTCGCAAAGATCTCGACTGCGAGCTGCCGCTTGGTGTCGTCACGTAGTAGGCGCATTGTCGCGCTCGAGGTGTGCGCTTGGTCCACCGACAGCAAAACCGACGAAGGAGCCGACGTCATGAACGACAACTGGTCGAAGAGCAAGTCGTGACCCAGCAGCGTGTTACACAGGATCAGGATGTGGCCTGCAATCTCCCCCAGCGCTCCAATGTTCCCTGAGAATGTCGGAGCGTCCAAAGTGAAGCCCAAATGATTGGTCGAAGCGTGTCGCTCGGATGGGGAGTCCGACGCCTGGCAAATTCTGCACAGCTCCAGCAACACCTTTAGTCCGACGAGTTTCTTGTCGTCGACCACACTGTCTGCTTCGGTTAGAAGCCGGCGGAGATGGCTTTGGATCGCGTAGCGCATGTTGAACGCGGCAATCGCCACAGACAGCTCGATCAGAACGGGTACCACGTTGGCCTGGAACCTCACGAAGCTCTTCTGCCGATGAGATGAGAAAAAGCACCACGCCTGGGCTGTGTTGATGATCTCCATGCAGTCCGACTCGGACGGAGACCCCCCTCGGCGCTCGGCCAGTAAATGGCGGAGCACAAAGTTGGTAAAGGATATTCCCACACATCGCAGGATCGTTCCCGCCACGGAGTCTGCAGCGGACCTCTCAGCAGCGCTACTTCCGTTGGTGACGTTGCTCAGACTGATGCCGCTGCCATCTTTGCTGTGTCGATACTGGAGACGTAGCAGAGCGTGCATGTCATCCTTCCAGTAGCGCGAAAAGATGTCGGAAGGCGCTAGCGCCAGGACCGAGGCGCGCAACTCCCAGCCTGCCGCAAGGGTTTTCCGCTTCTGGGACAGCTTGAGTGCGATTGCGTGCAGCTCGCTCACACAGCTGTTCCATTCATTCACAGGAGCAAGCGCGAGCAGGTTCTTGAATTGATCTCGGTCCATAGCGTCACGCTCTCGTCGGAGTAGACTCGCGACAAGCACTGCAGCTCCTCGACGCACACGCGACTTGAATGGTTTGCTCAACAGCGGGAAGAACAGTCTGAGCAGCAGCGCGCTGTCTTTGAGGCGCGGGCTGAGGTTGTTCACGTCGTCAACAAGCCCAAGTGGCAGCTCCGGCAAGAACTGCAGATACGGATGGGGTATCGTGGCTTGTGAGATGTCTCCGAGTAACGAGCTGAGCTGAGAGACACTCATCTTGGGCACGTTTGTCACCAGCCCAGGCTTGGCCAACGCGCACTGGAGCTTTGCACGCGTTACCCGCGCTGAAACACGCGCTGCACGACCAAAGACCAGTCTCCACTGACCGAGGGCATGGCGTTGGATGCTAGTAGCACTCTCAGCGCCAGCATCTCCTTCCGACAGTGTAGACGCTGCCGACGGAATGTGCAAGGGTGGTTTCCGAGCTGGGACAGACGACATAAAGGCTGAGAAGAAGCCACCAGAGCTGTGCTGCAACCGCTTCAGCTCCAATTCGTGCTCTCTCTCGAACACTTTCAAGCACCGATCAAGCACAATAGACGCCAACTCGTCGGTCTCAGGACTTGCAGCAGGCAGTGTCGTTGCGTCAAACGCGACGAGCAGCAAACGAGCAGCGAGCCAGGAGCCAAGTTGTTTTTCAACCGCCGAGGTGGCTGGTGCGTCTTTTGGTTGCGTTGACGGTCGAGAAGGAGCCACCGCGCGGAGTTCGACGACGTGGATCCAGCTCAGCAGATGTCGAAGGACAGGATCGAGAGCGCGTGACGCGGCAAATGCACACGCCCACTGCAGCTGAGCTAGATCTCGCTGGAACGAGGTCGCATCTTGCTCTGAGAACTCGCCAGCGTCCTCGAGTTGCTTCGACTCGCTTGACGAAGCCTCTTGTGGGAGCGAATCCAGTAGCTGGATACTTGAGGGGTGCGCGTGGACGGCCAAGAACGCGTCCAGAGAGCGCTCGACCTCAGCCAGGACCCCATCAGCGACATCGGAGCTCATCACACTCAAACTTCCCGAGTTCTCATCCAAACCGGTGACCGTTTCCTGCGCTTCCCAACGTCGACTCGAGCGGAACGAGAACGAAAATGCGGCTGCAATCAGGATGGAAATAACTCGGCGACCCGACTGGTTGTCGACGAAATTAACCGCCGCGGCTCGGAGGAATATCGCGCCATCTCCAAAGCGACGCCCGCCGTTGAACTCCAGTCTGGTGGCGCGACTGTCGGTTGTGAATGACATGACCTCTTGGCGAGTTGGTGCATCGAGCTGATTGAACTCCGCCATTCACTCGCAAGACGCTCATGAATGAGTCGGGACGAGCAGGCGGCCACCGATCGCCGACCCCGCCAGCCGCAACGTTGTCGCCGCTGGTGAAGCCTCTGCCCACAGGCTATCGCAATCTTCAACCGTTCCAGAGAGGCCAAGGATGGCACTCGAACGGAAGGCCCAAGCGCTCGAAGCCATCGCCACGACAGTTGCGAGGGGATGCCGCAATCGACGACGCGCCTGGACACTCACCAGAACGGGTTGTGTTTCCTGCAATCCAAGGGCAGGAGTCTCGCTCTTGGAAAGATGACCGACTTGGTCCGAATGCAGGCTCTGTCGACAGATCGTTCGAGGATGACCCTGATGATCAAGACGACGGCGAGGGTAGAGACCGACAGGCAGAAGCTCAGGAGCGCTCCGCTGAGAACGGGACGCCCAGCCCTCGCAGTGAAGACCCCGTGGTCAGCATGACGTTCCGGCCTATGACGCCCCAGCACTTGTGGAAGACTTCGACAGAGCCGCCGTCTGCACCTCGACGGCCTGTCAGCGTCGGAGGTGACCCTCATGGAAGCATCAGCTTCCGTGCGCGGTCGCTTGTCACCGCGACCTCAGCTGGGATCACTGGAAGTAGCAGAACCAATGCTAACAGTGGCTCGCGTTCGAGTAGCCCGTCCATTGCTGACGTATCTGCGAGTTTCGAGCCCAGGACAAAGAATACTGCTGCCCAGTCATCAACTGGTGATCGAACCAAGCGTACGACAGGGCCACGAAGTATAGCCGAGTTGATTAGCAGCGAAGATGCCTCGACTCTGGATCCAGCGATGGTGCAGCAGCTCTGGCAGGAGTTCAATGAGCGTGCGCAGGCTCAACGAGCCATCAACAAGGACGGATACCATCGCAAGATGCAGCACAAGTACAACGAACGCAAGCTGCTACGAGAGCAAGTGGCTCAGCTGCAGCTCTCACTCAGAGACATGAGAAAAGAGCGTGACGATCTCCTGCAGCGCCTTGGCCTCGAGTCTGCTGATGAGTACGAGCTTGGAGGTGCAGATGGTAGCATTGGTTCAGTATCGAGCCCACACCGCAGTCCGATTCCCAGTCCAAGACTGAGTCCAAGAGCAGCAATTCCACCTGAAAATGACTTCGATCGTCGAGAACGAAGCTTTCAGCTGGAGCGATCACTCGTCAACATCAAACAGCAGCTTGCGGACACTGAAGAACTCTTCAGCAAGCGGCAGGCAGCTTTGCAGGGCGAGATCGACGAACTGAAAGCAAGGCTCGAGCTTGAAAGGCGGGCGAATGCAACTCTTGCGAGGCAACTGCGCGAGACAGCCAGCAGTTTTCAAATCACGACCGACGAGCTTGTGGATATGCGCGTGGAGCTTGAACGGGAACAGATTGCACGCCAAGTGGACCGGGAACACTTTGAAGAACGCATACAGCGGCTGTTGGTGGACCATCGGCGAGCCTTGGTCGTAGCCGACGCAAACCAGGCTCTGCGCAGCCTCGGTCGGCAAGCACTGCACGATAAAGTGAAAGTGTTCGACTCACGAACGATGGTGGCTGAGCAACGTATGCGAGCCGCTCTAGAAGAGGTGTCGCGTCTGAAGCTAGAAGTGAGCAGCAAGCAGCGGATTTTGGAGCAGTTCATGTCCTCGGCAACGCTCTGGCCGGCTATACCGATGTTGAACTCTGCTCCAGCCAGTTGTTTGGAAGATACCTCGCTGTGCAGTGCAAACGAAGACGAAATGGTACTCTTCCATGGCACCAAGTCCATCAGCGGGCGAGAATACTTGCTCCATGTCGTCTGCGAGGACTCACGAGCCGCAAGCACGGATGCTGAGGCTATTCAAGTCCATTTTGTGGCGTTCGACCCCGTATCTGGACAGAATGACCGCATCTCGTTCGGGTTGCCGGACATCCAACGACTCGTCACAGACTATTCTTCGTACCTGGAGAAGAACAAGCTTGGTTACCGTCAGCGAGTGGGCAAATTGGCAGCCCTGCTGTTGAAGCACATCCACGCAGGCTTTACCTCGGGTCGGCTTGTGTTGTGTGAGCTCCCATCGCTATCGGTTTCGCCTTGCTGCTCAAACAATACCAGCGATGCCATCATGCCAACCAAGGCGCCAGTTCCCCGCGAGGTTGTCGTCTACAGAGGAACGATGGCTATTGAATGCTGCGATCCCCGATCACCCGTGACGGGAACGATAACGGTGGATCTGACTGTGAATGAGGTATTCTCATCGGAATCGCCCGACCAGTGGTGGGTCGAGATCCACGCCGTCTTCGTCGATGGGTTTCCCAGTGATTCGGATGGAGGCTGCGACCTTCAGGATGACTACGTCCTCAAGGTTGATCATCAGCAACTGGTGTCGCTGAGCAATGGCTTTGGCAGCTACCGACCGAGTGATCGGCTTGACAATCTGATACCTGACGCTTCCCAAGACTACATGGAGCTGATAGCCGTCCACGAGGCGATGCTGCGGCCGCTTCTGGGTCGCCTACGGGTCTTCATCGTGACGGCCAAAATGGATGATAAGTCTGCATTACGGCTCGGCATCTCTGTCGATCCAGATCTGCACGCAATGGAAGAAGCAGATAGCGCTCCGACAGGAGTCGAAGCGTTCCCTGAGCCATCTGAGGGTCGTGGGGCGGCTGAGGACGGCGCCGTATCAACAGTACCATCCACTTCAAAGCCTGCGAGTCGGACGCTCGACCATCGGTCTATCGTCAACATCGGCGGTGTGTTCTACTGCGCGCGCTTCCTGGAGCTCTGGGATGACGAGCTGTTGCTGGAAGTCACGCTGGACGACCCTGAGTCGTCCGTGCGCGTGACTGGAGTGTTGCGAGAGCAGCACTTGTCGGCGATCGCGTCCTATCTGCATGTCCACGGTGCTGTAGAGAGCAACTTCGCGGCGCAGTTAGAGTTCGGCCTCGCTGCAGAACTCCAGGCTCCGCTGTGCAAACTACTCGCGAAGCACTTGAGGAAGAGCCGAATCGATCGCTATTCGCCCTTCGGCGTTTCATTCACCTCGCTGTTGCGAGAGATCGGCTTTGTTGAGGACGGTGGCCAGGCCGAGAGCAGCACTGCATGTCACGCCAAGCCAACAAGTTCACTTAAGGAAGCTGTGGTCCAGTCGGCAAGTATCCTGTCACAAGACTCGCAAGACGACACCGTCAAGCCATGCATTATTGCGCTCGGATGCCACGGCCAGGTCTCGGAAGAGCAGATCCACCGTCTTGTCACGCAGACGAAGACCCCGAAGGCTTGTGGACTGCGGCAGTCGCGGCGAGGAGTGCGACTTCGGACGGGCAACGGTCGGCGAGAGCTCGCGCTGATGCACATCTACGAAGGCTTTACTGGATTTGGCGGCTTGCTTGCCGTCTGCTACCCGCTATTGCCCGAAGGAGACACGGGGGAGCCGAGAACAGTGGTGGTGAACGAGTCCTTCGGGCCGCAGGCGCTCGAGCTCTTAGGGGTCGAGCAAGATGCTGAGTGACGCGATAGCGAATGTAGCGCAGAGTTAGCACCACGTGCGGTCTCATGAATTTACTTGTTGGGTTTCTTGTCGTTGGTGGCAATCCCTCCGCTCGTCCACGCCAGTTCACATTGACGCCCAAGTTTCTAGATGGAAGTAATGGCGAGAGAAGCGCTCGCAGTCTCCGAGCGCTACTGTTGATGTGCTCCAGAGTCCAATGTCACCTCGCTATCAACCGCGCCAGCACTCATGCCCACAGCTCCTGGATGTAGCGGTGTCCGTCCTGCAGCGCCTTGAGCGTGGCAGCGGCCTCGTCGGCCGACTGGCCGCCGAACTTCTCGATGATTTGGTGCAGCACCTTGTTCACGTCGTTGCCCATGGTCGTGGCGCCGCACACGTAAATGTACGCGTTCTCCTTGTGGATGAGGTCCCACACGCCGGCGCCGTTCTCGGACAGCAGGTGCTGCACGTACACCTTCTTGTCCTGCTCGCGCGAGAAGGCCAGGTGCAGCTCCGAGAGCACGCCCGTCTCCTGGAACTTCTCCAGCTCCTCGCGGTAGATGAAGTCCTCGTCGCGGCGGCGGCAGCCAAAGTACAGCACCGACTTGCCCACGGCCAGGCCGTTGGCCTGCTGCTGCGCTCGCTCGTGCAGGAAGGCGCGCATGGGGGCGATGCCCGTGCCGGGGCCGATCATGATGATGGGCGTCATCGGGTCCGCGGGCAGGCGGAACGTCGATGGACGCACGAAGACGCGCGCGCTGGGCCACGAGCGCGGAGCCTTGCTGCCCTGCTCACCCGGGCGGCTGTCGCGCTTCTTCTTCGAGTCCGCGTGGTTGTCCAGCGGCAGCAGGCCAGCCGAGTAGGTGGAGCACACGCCGCGGAAGACGCGGCCGTCTTCCTTCTTGCTCTCGATCACGCTGATGGTCGCGTGCACGCGCTGCGGGTTGACCAGGCTCGAGGAAGAGATGGTGTAATAGCGCGGCGCCAGGAACGGGATGACGTGAATGAGCGCGTTGATCGGCACCTTGACGGACGCAAAGTGCTCCAGCACATCGACGTACGAGCGCTCGTCGTCCAGGACCCACTGTTGGTACTCGTCCTTGCCCTCCTTGGACGACAGGCGCACGAGCTTGGCGCGCTCCTCCGGGCTGGACGCAAAGTACGCGAGCTGCTTGAGCGGCCCCTTGCGCGGCGCGCTGTTGATGCCGAGGTAGCACGTCAGGATCTGCTCCACGGTGCACGGGGACGGGAACGGCAGCTCGCCCTTGGTGTCCTCGTCCACGGGCTCGATGGACACCCACTGGTCCAGGTCGTAGCCGAGGCGCTTGGCCAGACGCTGCACGTGCTCCGGGAGGTTCTCCGGCAGGATGGCCAGGTTGTCCGCCGTCAGGTACTCGACGCCCGTGTCGCGCAGGTCGAACTCGAGGTGCACCGTGGACCCGTTCTCGGTGGACGGCCGCACCTCGCGGTTCACGACCACCTTGGCGCTCTTGGCCGTGAAGAAGTGCTTGGTCGACGCCTTGACGCGCACGTCGGCGCTCACGGTCGGCGGGCTCGCCGGCGCGCGGATCTCCTGCACCAGGTACTCGTACTCTGGTGGCGACAGTCCGTTGTCCGCGTCCTTGCCGGCGTCCGCGGCGTTCTCACCGCCGCTGTCCTCGTCCTCGGCGCCGGCCACGAGCTGCTTGCGCAGCTCCTTCCAGAGGTTCTCGCGCCAGTCATCAAAGTCCTCGTCGAGCGACGCGTCGTCATCTCCCTCGCCGTAGTGGTAGGCGCGCGTGGCGCCGTACTCTTCCATCAGCCTGTCCACGGCGCGGCCCATCGAGTTGTAGTGCTCATACTGGCGGTTGCCAAGCCCGAAGACCGCGAAGCGCACGCCGTCGAGCGAGCGCGCGTCCAGCGTCCCGTCCTCGTTGCGGAGGAACTTGATGAACTCGACGGCGTTGTCGGTCGGGTCGCCCTCGCCGTAGGTGGCCATGACCAGGATGACCATCTTCTCCTTGGGCAGCTGCTCCGCCGCGTCGTACTCCTCCAGGTCGATCGCGTGGGCCGCGAACCCGGCCTTGCGCCCGAGCTTCTTGAGCACCTCGGCGAAGCCCTCGGCCGTGCCCGTCTGCGAGCCGAAGAGGATGGCCACGCGGCCGCCCGGGAAGCTCGGGTCCTCGTCCACGCTGCCCCTGCGCGCGACGGGGATCCCTTTGGTGCTCGCCGCCGCCGCGCCGGCGCTCGCTGCCTGCTTGTACAGCTTCATCTGCTCGCCGATGCGCAGCATCTCGCTCTGCATCTTGTCCTCCTTTTTGCTCGGCGGCCGCAGCAGCAGCACCGCGCTCGCCAGCACGGCCAGCACCGTTCCCACCACCACGTACGAGTCCATCGCGGACCGGGAGTCGCCTGCGGGCTGCAGCGTCCGTCACGAAGAGAAATGCGCCGCCGGCCGTCCGAGCCGCCTTCCCGCCGAAGATGCGCGTGTGGTGCCCGCTGACAGCTCCCCCCATCTCGCTGATTCTCCATTTTCTACCAATGAAATGGGTTCATGACGCTATTTGAGCCAATAGATGAAGAGAATGGGTGTGTTTCGGACTTTACCGGACTGACACGGTGCGGGAGGGTGGGATCGCACTTCGGCTGGCGCGCCAGCCGAAATGATGGCGACCACCGCGTGCCGTCTGCATGGCCGCCGATCGGCGATCACGAGGCGGCGGCGAGCGCGCGGGAGGGGTCAGACGCATGCCCAGCGGATAGAGCGCGTCTTCCGCTCTCGGTGGGTGTCTTTTGGGCCTTGTACCGCGGGTGGGGGACCGGTAAGAGCACGACGAACACGAGCGACTTCGAATACGCGAGTGCATTGGCGGTCTTTACGCGAGGCGCGCACGCACACACGTACGTCTAGGGGGGGTGAGGGAGGGCTGCGGCCTACAGGAACTTTGGCTCGGGCTGTCCCTGTTTCCACTGCGGCGGCGCCTTGCGCGGCTGGCCGTGCGCGTTGCCGTGCGCCTGGGCGCGTGGGTTGCCGCTCTCGGGCAGCATGAGGTGCGCCGGCACTTGGTCGACGAGGCCGGCCGCGCGCACCTTCATCCACTTGCGGAAGTTCCAGTACGGCGCGCGCTCGGGCAGCTGCAGCGCCAACTCGAGCGCGTTGTGCCAGTCCAGGCGGCTCAGCCGCGCGTTGTTCTGCATCATCTGCATGGTCAGGCGGCAGGCCTCGCGCGGGTTCTTGCGCTTGTCGATATAGAAGTGGATGAGCTCGCGGTAGCAGCCCGTGCTCTTGCCCATGCGCTTGGCGTTCGCCTGCAGCATCTGCATGGCCGTGTCCACGGCGCCGCCGCGGATGTAGGCCAGGATGACCGTCTGGAACGTCACCGTGTTCCACTTGATGCCGCGCCGCTTCATCTCGGTCGCGAACTTGTGCACGTCGTCCAGCTGGTCCGTCTCCAGCAGCGCCGTCAGCGCCGCGTTGTGCGCGAACTGGTTCAGCTCCTCGCCGCGCTCCTTGGCCGCGTGGAAGAGCTCGAGCCCGCGCAGCCGCACCTCGACGCTGTCCGACTTGGCGTGGCCCATGATCACGGCGCCGAGGTAGAGCCCGCGCAGCTCCATCTGGAGCGTGGCCGGCATGCTGTTGAACACATCGACAATGTCCTCCCAGTGCTTGCCCTTGGCGCAGGCCGAGAAGACCGAGTTGTAGATGGTCAGCGTCGGCTGGAAGCCCGCGTCCTGCATGGACGAGAGCACGTCAAGCGCGAGCTCCCAGCGGCCGGTCTTGCCCGCGCAGATGGCGAGCGAGTGGTACGTGCTCTGCGTCATGGCGAGCTCCCGCTGGTGGATGGCGCGCAGCACGCCGAGCGCCGACTGCGCGTCGCCCACGCGCGCGCAGCTGTTGAGGATGTTGTTGTAGATGACGATCGTCATCTCGACGCGGTTCTTGAGCATGTCGTCGAAGATCTCGAGCACGAGCTCGTGCAGGTCCGACTTGAGCGCCGCTGACAGCGCGCGCGAGTACGTCACCGTCTTGGGCACGTACCCGTCATTGCGCATGACCTCGAACACGCGCAGCGCGTGCGAGTACTGCTCCTCTTGGTAGCAGCACGCGATGGCCGCCGAGTACGCGTGGATGCGCGGCCGCACGCCCTTCTCGCGCGAGTACACGAGCACCTCGAGGCTCTCGCTCACCAGCTTCTTGGCGCCGAGCGTCGAGATGAGCGCCGTCGCGATGTCCGTCGTCAGCCCGCGGCCGTCCTCTCGCTGGATCTCGTCGAACACGTCCAGCGCCGTCTTGCCGCCCGTCGGCTCGTGCTCGGCGGCCACCAGCGCGTCCAGCCGCTGGTCCTCGAGCGCCGCGGCGGGGTAGGCGTGCGACTCCAGCAGCTCGTCCTCCTCGCGCTGCTGGCGGTGCTGGTGCTGGTGCTGACGCGGCTGCTGCTGCTCCTCTTCCTTCCGCGCCACCGAGAAGAACCGGCGCACCTGCAGGCGGCACGACACGCACCCGGCGTCCGAGCAGCCCGCGTGCAGCCCACCCCAGCGCGTCGACGCGGCCAGCGCCGGCATCGACGCCGCCACGCCTCCGTGGGCCGCGCCTTGCCGCCCAGCGGCCGCCTCCACGGCGAGCGGGCGCAGGCGCCACAGCGCGCGGCTGCTGCACGAGGCGCGGGCCGCGGCGGCTCCTCGGCGAGCCAGCATGGTCCTCGGCGAGCGCTCCCTCCCTTGGTCGCCGCTGTTAAACGCTTTGTGATGGTGAGGGCTCAAAGGAGCGGCTGCCGAGCATCCACCTTATTCCAGGACGGATATTCGTGTGCGCCACTCGAAATAGGTGCGAATCAATGATTCGGCCCTGATATTGGGTCCAGGACCCTAGCGTCATTTTATAGCGTCATTTTATAGCGTGGTTCACTTACAATACGGGTTGTGATTGACCCTAATCTAAGGTACACCACTGTAATATTGCCCTCTCCCTGGTTCTTTCGGGGATTGAAGCGCCTCAGCACAAGAGAAGCCTGGACGAGAAGGGCGGCGCGAGTCCGCCGGCCGACCTATCGACCGCTCTGCTGCGCGTCCCCTGCCGCCCCTGAGGCCTCCGGACGCTGCGCTCCGCCATGGGCAACGTCGTGGGCGGTGGCTCCGCGTCTCCGGGCGCCGAGGCGGCCGCGGGCGACGCGTACCTCGCGCGGCTCTCGGACGCCGAGATCAAGCGCTACGCCGAAGGATATCGCCGCATCTGCCGCGCCGAGAGCGGCGGCGGGTCGACCGCTGGGGACAGCAGCCCGCTGGCGGCTCGAGCGCCGTCTGCGGTGCCCTCCGCTGCGTCTCCAGGCGCGATCGCGTCGGCGTTCCTGCCTCGACGCGGCGGAAGCACATCCGGATCGTCGCCTGCGAGCGCTGCGGCCGACGCCAGCGCGCCTGCGGAGGCAGTAAGCGCGCTGGCAGGCGGCGGAGGCGTGGTGAGCAAGAAGCTGTTCCGCAACAAGGTGCTCGGTGCGTTCACGATGATCCCGCACTCGCTCTCGGACCGCTTGTTCGAGGTGCTGGACACGGAGCGCTCGGGCGAGCTGACGCTCGACAACGTGCTGCGCGGCATCGCCTGGCTCAAGCACGGCACGTTCGAGGAACAAGTGCAGCTGCTGTTCATCATCTATGACCTGGACGGCGCCGGCCGCGTCGCGCGCGACGTCCTCGACCGCTTCATGGACGTCATCTACGGCCGCAAGCGCGCACGGCACCGCACGACCGTCGCGTTCCTGAATGAAGTCTTCGACGGACGCGCCAGTCTATCCATTGATCAGTTCCGGGACGTGGTGGAGCAGACGGATGCGCAGGGAGACGCGCTGTTGGTCAAGTGGCTCGCGACCCTCGCGGCCAAGATCGGCGCCCACGAGGACGTAGACATCCTGGAGCTCGAGAGGAAGTACAACCCGGTGGTGATCCGCCACCGCATCGCCGACGCCACCGAGTTCACCGTAAGCGAAGTCGCGGCGCTCGAGCGGCAGTTCCAGCGGCTGTTCGACGCCAAGAGCGGCGCCAGCGCGCGCGTGCCGAGCGAGCAGTTCGTCGACGTGCTGAGCGAGCAGAACTTTCCGCAGAAGCTGCTCGCGCGGTTTGTGGCTGCGACAGCCTTGCCGCAAGTCGTCACCTTTGACGAGTTCTGCCAGTTCGTATCGGACTTCTGTCGAGACACGCGTGGCACCAAAATGCGGCACCTGTTCCGCATATACAAGGACCCGGACTCGGGCCGTGCGCAGCTGGAAGCGATCGAGGAAATCATCCACATTGGCGCGCAATGCGACTCGGGCGAGACCAAAAGTGAGATCGACCACGATGAGCGCGTCCAGGATGAGGAGCAACAAATCGCCGAGGTAAGTCATCTTGCCTGCTTATCCTGGACGCTTGACGGAAGACTAACCTCTCGCGTGGCATTGGCAGATTTCGGCGAGTGTTACGGCCGATGAAGGCTGGGACGAGGACAGTTTCCTTGAGTGGACAGCTGAAGCTCACAGCCCCAACAAACTTGTTCACCAGCTTGCGTTCGCGACCTGTCTTCTCGTCGGTGTCAAGCCTGCGACGCCGTACCTGGAGAAGCGCATCGTTACGTGGCACTGGAAGCAAGCTGCAAAGGCGATATCTGTTGGTCAGGTGAGCCCTCGTGATGGCCTCGCTATCTACATGCCGCTCTTACTGAATGCGCTGACGATGAAGATGGAAATCGCAAGAGTGACGAGATTGACAGTCTTTGTTGCTGTGTCGGCAGACGTGGAATCTTGTGGCCGCGGAGTGGTGGCGAAAGTGGTCGGACTATGTTGGTATGGACCCTCTAGTCGGGACTCCATACGGCTCGCTCGCGATCCCGACGATCCCTCCAAGCACAAGAGTGGTGACTGCACCACGCAATGCGTTTCGCCCACACGCGGTTACGATGGCGATGAGCGTCGAGCGGCCTGGTCCGGTGTACAATTGGACGCTTCTTCGAGTCAGCGGCAGCCGGCGGTTGAAGGACGCGCTAGTGCTTGGAAGCGACTACTATGTACGTAGCTTGTCGGTGTCGAGTGATGTGGATGCACAGCCTCACTCATTGTTCCCTACTTGTGAATGCGCATGGACAACACAGCTAGTCCCTTCTACCGTGCACAACGTGTTGGTACAATGGTATAGCGGCGGCCCGGACTTGTCTCGTGTCGTTGTCGGGAGTCTCCCGCAATCTATCCAATCCCCAAGTGCGTCGACAGCCCGCGATGCTGACGAGAGGAATGGCGGCGGAAAAGAAGCAAATGCTGCCATGGAGTTGTTCCCGCTGGTACTGCGAGTGGCGCGAGTTGACGCGGCGACCGGAGGGATCATCATGTCAGGAGAGGAGGTCGTGCTGAGTCGTCTGAGTACGCCCGACTCCCTTCTTGAAGCGGTCTGCCGAGCATTCTTGCTACTGAAGATGCTGGACAAAGCTCGATTGTGGTATTTCAACGAGGGTACGCCAGAGCGCAAGGTTCGCATCCGCACCGACAACCCGCGGGAGCTCGCGAAGCTGACACAAGCCAGTGTATTCCTGCTGGAGATCCAAGACGAGGACGGTTCGTGGCCGTTGTCGCAGGCATTTGGCAAGCCTGCAACCAGCAAGCCCGGAGCAAGAGCAGCTAACCGAACCAGCCCAGCTTCGGGCCGTGAGGACTCAGACAGTGATGAAGATGAAGACGATGATGATGATGATGATGATGACGAAGACGAAGACGAGTCGCCGTCTGTCGCTCGAGCCAATGGAACGAATGGGTATCCTCAGCGAAAGCGTCCGCGTGAATCCCGCCCGTCCCTTCGGCCGTCGGAATTTTGCGCTCGGGGAAATCTCGAGGTGCTCACCGCACTCGGATCAAGCTACGCGAGTCCGAGCTCGAACAACCGCACTCAGAACCATCACCAACAAGCCGCGGGCGAACACGACGACGCGAAACTGAACGGTTCGGCAACTTCTGGAGACGATGGCGTCCTGTTTGGGGCATCCAACACCGTCCGTAAACGGTTCTCGAAAGACGCATTCAAGGGTCAAGGGTTGGTGGGACTCGACAACTTGGGCAACACGTGCTACATGAGCAGTGCCCTTCAGTGCCTGAGCCATACGCGCTTGCTTGTCGAGTTTTTCAAGAACGAAGCGTATCTGCGGGACATCAATTTGCACAACCGGGACGGCACGAACGGAAAGCTCGCGGTGGCGTTTGGGGAGTTGCTGCGTGTACTGTGGACGTCCGGGAAGAAGCGCTTCTCTCCGAATGAGTTCAAGCGCGTGCTCGCCAAATGCCACCCTCAGTTCGTCGGGTCCGACCAGCACGACGCGCAGGAACTGCTTGCGTGTTTGCTGAGCAGTCTCAGCGAGGACCTGAACCGCATCGTGACGAAGCCATACACGGAGCAGCCCGACAGCAACGGGCGGAACGACGCGCTCGTCGCCAATGAGTGGTGGGAAAACCACTTGAGGCGCGAAGTCTCGGTCATCGTCGCGCTCTTCACGGGCCAGTACAAGAGTCTGCTGGAGTGCTCCATCTGCGGCTACGAGTCGGCGCGCTTCGAGCCGTTCACGTTCTTGCAGCTGTCGCTTCCAGAGAGCAACTACAGGTCCATCGTCATGACGCTCATCTTCCGCACGGACCGCGTGCCGATGCGGTACTCTGTGCGCGTGCGAACCATTGACACACTCCAAGAAGTCAAGCAGCGTGTGGCGGAGTTCCTATCGGATCTCGAACGGTCAGACAGTGCCGGAAGTGTTGAGGGGAAAGACACATCACAGTCGCCGCCGTTGCCCGAGATCGTGCTGGCGCGGATTTCCAACTTCCACACGATTGACTTCTTGCTGGACGGCGCCGTGCCGCTGTCGCAAATCCCCGAGAAGGACCTGTTGTGCGCGTTTGAGCTCGACCGTGCGGAGGAGATTGTGCCGCTGGCAGATGACGAGTCTTCAATGGACACCGCATCGTTGGTCGCTAACAGGAGGGATAGTGACCCGAAGAGCGAAGTCAACGGTCACGCGAATGGCAGCGACGCCAACTACTTTTCTCCCGAGACAGAAGCGAACGGGAAAGACCACCGAGGGACCAGCGCCGACAGTGACACGAGCTTGGATGGGTCCGACACGGAAGTCCTACCTGTCGGCACCTCCGTGTACGTTCGAATCGACAAGAGCAAGGACCTGGCAGCGGCGCGAGTAGTGGGCAGCAGCGCAAACAACGGCACGATCAACGTTGCGTACCCGACGGGCGTGAGGCGGTACCACATTCCGTTGTCCAAGGTGGTCGAGCGCCGCCAGCGCGAGGCCTTCATCTTCCTCGTCCACCGCCGCGTCGAGCGATCCACCAACAGCTTCACGAACCCGTACATTACGCGGCTCTTTGGCGCGCCACTGGTGCTGCGTGTGTCGCTGCAGAAGACGACGGCGTACAACCTGTACATGCTGGTGTGGAAGCGTCTTCGGCGCATTTTCAACTGGCAAGAGCCGCCCCCGCCCTCGGCGCTGACAGATGTCAATGGTGCCGGCGGGGACGCGTCCTTGCGCACTGACACGTCCAGCCTGGCGCTCGGTCGGCACTTGGCGATGACAAAGTTCGGCTTTTGTCTGCGCATGGTGACGTCGCACGGCATCGGATGCTCACGATGCGAGTGGATCGACTGCTGCCTCGGGTGCTTGATAGTTCCATCAAGCACCACGCCGATCGAGCTGGCCGCCGAGGAGACCATCGCGATCGACTGGGACATTCGCACGCTCAAGGAGGAGTACAACCCTATCCAGGCGAGCAAGCTGGACTTGGACGCCTCGGTGGTGGCCAACCGGCGCCAGGACAACATGCCGCTCAACTTGAACCACTGCCTCGAGATCTTCACGGCCAAGGAGAACATCCAAGAAGCCTTCTGCGGACGGTGTCGAGCGCTAAGGCCAGCGACCAAAAAGATGGACCTGTGGCGCCTGCCGCCGCTGCTCGTGATCCAGCTCAAGCGCTTCTGCTACACGCAGGTGTCGCGGCGCAAGCTGCATCACCTGGTCGACTTTCCACTGACAGGGCTCAACCTACAGGCGTACCTGGCAAAGAAGCGCGAGGAAAACACGAAGCAGCGAGACACGGGGCTCGAGTTCTGGCAGTTCCTGGGCGGCAAGCTGCAACACAAGGTGACGCTCGCTGAGCCCAGCGACGGCGCTGGTGAGCGGATGAACGGGCATTCGAGCAGTGAGGCAACCACGGTTAGCACCGAGAGCAGCTACAGCAACGGTGATCTTGGGCACGGGCAGTTGGTATCGGCGCTAGCGTCCCCTGCGATCGCAGCGGCGACAGGGGGCGGTCATGACGACGCGCTGCTGTACGACCTGTATGCCGTGGTAAACCACGTCGGCGCGCTGGGCGGGGGCCACTACTTCGCGTACGTGCTGAGCGAGACGGACGGCAAGTGGAAGTGCTTCAACGACCACCAGTGCAAGGACGTGGACGAGAACGAGGTCGTGTCGTCCACGGCGTACATCCTGTTCTACCGCCGCCGCGACGTCTCGAGCGTCCCGGTCGAGCAGCTTTTCCCGCCGCAAGCAGCTCGGCGAGCGCACGCATCGAGCGACGACAAGACGACGGCAGCGCACGACCAGCGGCAAGTGGAGGAGTTGCTGGAGCAGTCAAAACTTTCGGCTAATGGCGGAGGGAGCAGTTGCACGATCAGTTAGTCGGGCATCGCGAGACAACCTCATTCAACAGATACTAGATGGGAAATGAAGAGATGTTCGGAGGATCCATCTATCGAGTGGAAAGCAGCAGCAGGGGTGCACAGGCGAACAAAACCAAACCTGGCGACGCCCTCACGCCCCCGTCCGCTTGGTCAGCTGCTGCAGCTCTTGCTCGGCCAGTGTCTTGACGTCAGCGCGCTCCTTCTGTCCAAGTTGGTAACATTCGTTGGTGAATACAATAGGAATGAATTGCCAAGCACTCGACAACACCAACCTTCTTGGGGTCGCCTGTGACGGAGCGACTCGACTTCGACTTCTCCGGGCGGCTGAGCAAGTTGTTGAAGAAGTTCTGCAGGTGCTTGGAGCTCACGTCCTTCTCCTCACGCTTCCGTCGCTCCGACGCCGCACGCCGCGACGCCGCCGCTGCCTCCGTGCGCTTGCTCGCTTCGATGCTTTGCTTCTGCAGTTCCTCAAGCCCGGCTCCTGCAGCTTTCTCCAGCTTCTCCAGCCACGTCTGATGGGTGTCGACCCGGACGTCGCCGGCAACCAGCGCTGACGCAGTCATCGCATCATCCGGTTGGTCCGTTGACGGGGCAGGCACCATCTTGCTGAACGTTACGTCCTTTTCCCACCGAGGCTGGGAACCAAGCAGACTCTTGTCCACAAGCTGGAAGGAATCGTAGCCGGACGGAAGGAAGATGCCGCTTCGGTCCACGAGCTGCGGGGGAGCCTTGAATGCGAACTGAGTCGGGAACGCACGATACAGGATGTAGCTGCGCAATGTGTCGATGTTGGTCTGCGTCTTGGCCGACGTGTAGATCACCGACGCGCCGTCTAAAGGGCCGAGACACCACCGTGACATAGGTCAGTGCACCTGCACCTTGGCACTGAGGAAGCCAGCTGCACGACGTACATTTGATCGCGAACTGCCGGAGCGTGTACTCGATAAAGTCCATCTTGACTGAGTTGTCTGGCCGAAGCTGTACAGCACGACATTCACAGTCAGTATCTGCACAAGGGAAGCAGCGGAAGCAGATGCCTTACATCCGCCTTGGCGACGATGATGAGGAGCGGCACGCCCAAATTCCTCGACAGCACGCCTTCTTGCATCTGAGGGTACAGCAACGAGAGTTTAGCCCTCACAAACTCAAGCGGAGCGAGAGGAGAAGCCCCAGGTGATGTCGTGTCAAATCAACGTACAAATTCATTCGCCGACACATCCATCGGCGCCGGCGCGGTTCGGTCGATGCTCTGTGACGACGCGCGATGCCGCAACCAAAGTCACCAATCGTTATAATGCAACGCGAGTGGCGTCAACAAGCCAGGGGAGACCTACCGGGTCTTCATAACTGAGAATGTGCTGCTTGATGGACGCGTACAGCTCGTTCCGCGCGTCCGGGCTCAGCTGGTTGATCTGCTGCAGCAACTCGCCTTCGAGAGCCGACGTCCACTACCAAGCCAGCACATCACACCACAGCACGTCACTCCTTCCGCTTCGCCATGACTCCGCCCCTACCCGAAGACGACGAACCTGCTCCAGCGCGCTCTTGATCGTCCATGGTCGCGACAGGTCCAGCACGATCGCGATGACAGTCTGACCGTCCATGCGAGCGGCAGGCGTCAGTCGTCCCCATATTCACGATTCTGATACTGCAGCAGCAACATAGAACGCCCACAAACACACGGAGCCGACCATACCTGCGCAAGTTCACGCGGCTTGATGGCAATGCGCATCAGCTCCTTCAACTTGAGCTCGTTCAGCGTCCAAGTCCCGATCTTGGCCATGACATCATCTGCCCCGCATTCACCCCGCATCAGCCTCTCCGTCCGCCTTGGCGGCATCAACACCGCCATCTATCTCCAGATACTCCAGCACGGACAAGACGCTGGTATTACCTGCGGCGTCCCCGCCGACCTTAGGGTCGACCACGTTGATCGTGGAGAAGGCGAGCAGCGCGTCGTTGGCGTCGTCGCCAGCGTCACCCGCAACCGCCACCCCTCCCGCCGCCGCCCCGTGCTGGTTCAACCGCGAGAGCAGCGCCGTCTTGCCGCTCTGCGCGTCGCCCACGAGCAGCAGTGTGGCCTGCGGCAGCCGCGTGCGCACGGAGCAGTCGCGCAGCATCTGCTGCCACCGGTTCGCCCCGCCAGAGGCCGCCGCGCCCGCCATCGCTCTGTCCGGCCCTTCCGCTCCTCTGTCTGGTCCTTTCGCTTCGCTTCTTCTTCCGCCGAGGCGCAGACGACGGGGGGCGATCGCACGCGCCGCGGCCTTGGCTTGCCTTGCTGCCTGCCTTTCTCGTCGATCGCTTCCGCGTCTTGGCGGATTTGCGCCAAAGCAAGGGGAAGCAGGCAGATGGAGATCGGTTTGTGCGGGGATGTATGTTTAACAGGTTGTGGTGTGCACCACGTGCATTCAATCATTTTGCTTGGTATTTTCATATCATGTCACTCGGGAGGGGGTCACTTTTCGACTTCTCGTTCCTGAGTCGAAAAGTGCCAGGTATTCGTCTCAGATTTATCGCTACTTCAAGGGTATTCGTGCTACTTCTCACAAGACCCGGAATCCTGTGCCCAGTTTTCATGACAGGAATGGAGCGGGGGAGGGTTATGGAGCACTTGTGCGTGTGTGAATTAGTTATCTTAGACATTAGATACCGGGGCGACGCGCCGAGCGGTTTACAGGCTGCTGTAGCGGTGCTGCTCGTGCGGCAGAATGTCGGCGAGCTTGTGCTCCACGTGTCCGCGCACGAGCGGCGCGAAGATGTCGATCTGCTTCTGGCCGTGGAACATGGCGTCGTGGCCGAACTTGCAGTCCACCTCCACGAGCTGCGCGTTGCGGCCGTACGACTGCAGGATGCTGACCAGGTTGCGCTGCTCCTGGATGGGCACCAGCAAGTCCTGCTTGACGCCGATGATCATCGTGTCGGCCGTGATGCGGCTCGTGCCCTCGGCCAGGTTCGAGAACCCGCGGCCGAGGTTCGTCAGGTCCATCGCCTTGGACAGCAGCAGGTAGCAGTTCGGGTCGTACACGCGCGCGAACTTGTTCGCCTGGTAGTTCATGTAGCTCTCGACGTCGAACGTCGCGCTCTTGAAGTGCTCCTCGCCCGTCGGGTTCCAGTCGAAGCGCTGGTCGAACTCCTCCCGCGACCGGTAGCACGTCATGCCGAGCTCACGGGCAACCTTCATGCCATTGAGGAGGGCACCCGGCGCGTAGTTGCCGTCCTTGTACTCCGGGTCCAGCAGAATCGCTTGACGCTGCACACGACGGAACGCCACCGTGCCCGGGGTCGTCTGGTGCGTGCACGCGATGCCGATCAGGCGCTCAAGGCGGTCCGGGAACTGCGCCGCAAACTCGAGCGCCTGCATGCCGCCCATGCTGCCGCCGATCACGGTGTGCACGCGGTCGATCCCCAGGTCGTCCAGGATCTTGGCGTGGCACGCGGCCATGTCGGCTGGCGTGATCTGCGGGAACGTCGCCTTGTACGCCTTGCCTGTGCGCGGGTCGATCGACAGCGGGGACGTGCCGCCGAACGGGCTGCCGAGCGCCGACGGGCAGATGACGCGGAAGTAGGACGTGTTGATGGGCTTGCCCGGGCCGATCATGTTCTCCCACCAGCCCGGCCGCGGGTCGTCACGGTTTGACGCCGCGTGGCTCGAGTGCGAAAACGATGGCAGCACGAGGATCGTGCGGTCGCCCGGCAGCGACGGGTCGCCCCACTGCTCCCAGTCGATGCTGACCTCGGGAAGCGAGCCGCCGACCACGAGCGGGAACTCCTCCTGGATCACCGACCGGTACTTGTTGCGCGTGAGCGTTGGGTCGCCACCGCCGCCGTTCCCGCGCGGGTCCACCACATACGTTCGCGACTGCTGCGCCACGCGCTGCGCTCCCTTGGCCAGCGCCGGCAGGCCTTGCGCGCCGAACGCGCGCTGCGCTACGTGACTGCATCGCGCAAGCAGAGAGGAGCGGCTATCGTCAGCACGAGCTCCATTACGAACCAGAGGACACGTCTAGAAGCGCCTCCAACGCCGGGAAAGAGGGCGTTGACGCGCTCGGGTTTGGCACGCACCGGCTGAGCGGAGCAAGCAGCATCTCCAGTCCACTTGAGCCCGAGAGCCGCGATGTCGGAATGGCGGCGAACATGGAGGAGCCCCCACCCCTCCAAAGGGCAGAACAATTCAAATATAGATCTACCTTTGATCTTTACTATTGACTTTGTATTCATTACTGCTAATAAGAACATGTTTGTATGAAGAGAGCTCCAATAAGAAGGCGCACCCTGTCCCTTTTCGCTCCAGTCTTGTCCGACCAATCCGCGCTTAGTATTCGTCTGCATCACGATTCGCCGCCCAATCAAAAGCTGTGTCGGAGTCGCTTCACGTTGGTCACTCTGGTGACCGTCACTCGAGCGGGGTGTGGCAACGCCATGCATTATGCGCAGCGTCGTTCGAGTTCGCTGGAGGCAACAAGACGGAGGATGAATGCTGGCGGAGCGATTGGATGCACCGAGAATGCGTGAAGCGATGCACAAACGGCAACACTCAAGTCTAGGCGACACTCAGGTCAGGTACCGAGAGTGGTGGCGGAGGTCAGGCGTCATTTGGTTCCGGTGTCAAGTGGCCCGGCGATGCAACGAGACGAGTGGATGGGGCTTGATGTGTGGACCACATCAGTTCCACCGAACTGCGACCAAGTTGAAGTGCGCATGCATTCCTCGACACGCCATGTTGGCATCATCATCAATATGGCTGTTGATCCAACCGCTCGGTATGTATCATCAATATGACCGTTGACCCAACACCGTGGAGCTCAACCGCTTGGAGTGATTCCCACCGGCTCAGTCGAGCGTTAAATACTTGGCGATCAAGTACCGCGCGAGGTCGTTGGCGCCGCTGTGACGGGACGCTAGCGTCAGTGTGTGTGTGCCATTGATGGGCGCGTCAGCACGGTCCCTTACCTTTGCTTGTAGATCAGCGACAGATTGTACGCCGTCTCGCGGCACAGCAGGTATTCCTCTGGCACCTCGCGGTTTTCGCGCTCGCTGAGCTCGAAGAAGCGCAGCACGCGCTCGTACATCGGGATCGCCAAGTGGAAGAGACCCTGGCAACATCAACACCATGGCTGGGTCAGTGCGCGGTGGTAACCACATTCGGTCGCCTCGCATACCGCGTACCAGTTGTTGATGAGCGCGTCCGATGTTGTACCATGCCTCGACCTTGCGGATCTCCTGGTCGATCTCGCTGGACGATTCAAGCCGCATGTTCTGATACTGCTGCAGGAACGCGAACGCCTTCATCACGGTATGCTGCCGGTCGTTGATCGTGCGCTGCATGGATGCCGACAGGAACGCCAGACCGATGCAGAAGAGCGTCAGCGGGTCGGTTGGGAGCTTCTGATGCGCAAGCGTGAGCTCTCCGACGGTCAGCGACGCGATATCCCACGCCGACGACTGGTGGCCAGCCAGCAAAATCGCCGGGTAGCTGTCCGGATCGTCGCGGAGCAGCTTGGCAAGGAACTTTTGGTGCCATGAGAAGACGCCAGTGATGGCAATCACTCGTGAAAACAGGTTCCAATAGCCAAGGTTGTGCGGGTCCTCCATGATGTTCAGGCGCGCGCACTCGTACGCCATGCGGTGCTCCTTGAACTCGAGAGCGATCACCAGTGCCATAAAGCGGAGCTCGAAGCGGAGCTCGGGCTGCACGATCTTGTCGGAAGTGTTCACGTCCGTGAGAAGCTCGATGGCCGCCACGTACTTGCCAAGCTCCGTCAATGTCTGGGCCACGTCCATGACCAAGCTGTAGTACTGCTGCTCCCCGAGCGCGCGAGATACGACGATCTGTTGGGCAACGCGCATCACAATCCCCATGAACGACTCGCGTTCGACGGGGTCGGTGATATCGACCAAATACTCCGACTTGAGCACCTGGAAGCCCATCGACTGTGCATCCGCTGGCGAAATGACTTCGCGAGGCTCCACCGTGTTCGTGCCGCGTCCGGAGAGGCGCACGGACGTTTGGCTGAGCGACGTGAGAATGATCGGAATACCCACTTTGCACAGCACCTCTGGCTCACCCGCCTGCTTCTTCAGGTGGCCCCACTCGATCAGAAGCTTAAGCCGAACTCCGTTCTCCATCGCGTCGACCGACAGTGATGGATCGTCTGCAGTCTGCATTCGATCAGCTTCCTCCTCTTCCTCTTCTTCCTCGTCGTCCTCTTCCTCCTCCTCGTCTTCTTCCTCGTTGTCTCCATTAGGGTCTTTGGCGGGCTCCGTCTTGTCCTCAGTGCCATCCTGCCCTTTGTCGTTCTTCTTCTCCTTCTTGCTCGTTTTTATCGGCTTGACCCAGTACGGACGGATAGGCGGATGCATCACCTCTGACAGGTACTTGTTGAGCACCGAGATCCCATGAAGCGGGCTGCGCTTTTTCCGAGACGCCTGCATTGCCTTCAGCCCGAGCGTCGGGTCGACGGCCAGATTGGGCGAGTTGAGCTGGTGTTGAAGCGCCTTCTCGTAGAACTCGACCGCAACATCGAACATCCCAAGACGATCGTGGCACTCGGCATACTTGACCCAGATTTGCTCCAGAGGAAACTCCTCACGTCCCAGCAAGTGGTATAGGATCTCTGCTGCGCGTTGGTCCTGGCCACCAAGTGCGATGTATGCGTCGGCGACATCGAGGTAGAGGTCCCCAAACACCTCGACGTCCTGGGTGAACAGGTGGCTGAACATGGACTCCGCCGTCGCAAAGTCTCGCTCAAACAAGTGGCAAATGCCATACTTGACAGCGATGTCAAGAGGGAGACCCCAGGCGTCTCCCTCCATCAACCCTGCCTCCTGCGCGGCTGCATTCCGTGCGTCCAGGTCGTGAATGACGTTGATCGCGTTGCGGTACTTCTTGAGCGTGATGTACAGATCCGCCAGCATATTGACCGCGTTCAGCTCGTACTTGGACGACTGGTGGCGCATCGCCGGCTCGATCCCCGCAGCTTTCTCAATGCAAGTTTTGAGCGCGTCAACCGCCTCGTCTTCTTGCTCGTTGCAATGGTACGCCTCGGCGATCTGCATCCACAGTGACAGGTCGTTCGGGATGAGCACCGTGAGTTTCCGAAACACCTCGGCCGCCCTCCGGTTGTCGCCTTGCTCACGGCACAGCTCGGCGTAGCTGAATAGCGCCTCCTTGTCCTTCGGGTCGGCGCTGCTAGCCTTCTTGAAGCAGAAGAGCGCTTGGTCGAGGTTGTTCTCGTCCTTGGCGATGCGCCCCACGCGCTTCCACAGCTCGGCGTCCTGCGGTGTCAACGTGCAGGCGATCAGGAAGAACTGGAGCGCCTTAGTGCGGTCCTGCCGGTCCTCGTAGATCATCCCAAGCGTGTGGTACGGGTCCGGGATGGTCGGCGCTTTCTTGATGAAGTCCTTGAGCAGCAGGATGGCCTCGTCGTACTGGTGCGCCACGTACAGCATGTTGGCCTCGCCCAGCACGCTCGCGAGCTCCGGTGGCACCTTGGTGGCCACCACGCTGCGTTTGCGCCTCACGCCGCCGCGCCGCCGCTTGCCACCGCGCCTCCTCCGCCTGCGCGACCGGCCCCAGAGCTGCCGCTCGATGTCCGAGTCCTCCTCCTCGACCTCCTCGTCCACCGCCGCCTCGTCCTCCTCGTCGCTCGAGTGCGGCACGTACGCGTCGTCGCTGCCATCTTCGTCTATGATCACCGCAGCGTGAGTGCCAGGACAGGCGTAGGCA
The DNA here is from genome assembly GCA_023338175.1 of Phytopythium delawarense. Lineage (NCBI taxonomy): Eukaryota > Oomycota > Peronosporomycetes > Pythiales > Pythiaceae > Phytopythium > Phytopythium delawarense. Next base: position 47,196 of record JAADYF010000057.1, read on the forward strand.
TGATCCAGAGCGAGCCGCACCTTGGCTGCCGTCGTCGCCCTCGTCCTCCTCGTCCAGCGCGCCAATCGAGCCCGGAGCGCCGCCATCCGCTCCGCCCGCGAGGCCAGCCGCCTCCTCGTACGCTTCCAGGTTCGCGGGCATGTCGCTGTCGCCCATGGCCGCCTCCAGCAGCGACCGGAAGTACGACATGCCGCCAGAGTCCCAATATATGGCTCACCACCACCACCACGACGCCAGTATTTGGTCGGTCACAGCAGCAATTTCAATATATAGTGTGCACCACCTCAAAGTGCGTGGCACGAATGTTGCGCGAAGGTCGCTTCTCCGCATTGCACTGCATTTCAAACTGGAAGTCAGCCTCTGATGGAGATGGCGGGAGCGATGGAGGCGGCGACGGTCGACAGCGCGTCGCTGTCGTGGCAGGACGTGCAGCAGATCTGCGGCGAGATGGAGAAGATGTTCCAGGCGGACGCGGCCAAGGACGCCGGCCGGCTGCGCGCGCTGATCGACAAGCGCAAGGCGATCGCGGCCGCCGCGCAAGCGCGCCAAGCCACGGCCAGCCGGCAACTACAGCGTAAGTACTCTCTCCTTTTGCAAGCCGTGTGGTCGCTCGAGCTCGAAACGACGTCGGCGCGCTCACGCACTTGCACGCGACAGACCTTCTGACCAACCTGCGCGAGTGGGAGGAGAAGGAGAGCGCGACCCAGGCGCGCGAGGAGCAGCTGCTGATGCGCCTGCAGGAGCTTGAGGCCATCAAGCGCGAGATGAACGTGCAGCTCGAGCGCTTCCGGCTGGACGAGCAGTCCTCCAAGCAGTCGCTCGAGCAGCTGCTAGACAAGTACGAGGACGCGCGCCAGAAGCTCGTCGAGTACACCATGGCGCACCAGAACGAGGTGCCCGCCGCCAAGTGCGTCCGCTCCATTTCTTCTCCTCCATGTCGGTGCGTGGTTGCAGACACGTCTGACGTTGGCGGTGGTGGTTTGTGCGCGCAGACACCAGATGAGCTTGTACGCGTCCGTGACCGGCATCAAGTGGGACTTGACCGGCCAGCACATCGCCGGAGGTGCGTCCATCCGTCGACCCGACTGGCACCGTTGACCCGGAACGCTGGCTAACCTTTGTTGCGGCCGCAGACATCCACGTGCCGGCCAAGCAGACGATCGTGCGGTTCGAGGTCGACTCGGCCGTCGACCAGTTCGAGGCGGCCAACGCGCTGTGGGACAAGATCGACCTGGCTTTCGACGACATCGACAACGACCTGTAGTGCCCAGGCAGGCAGTCATATATGGAGCGCGAATGGAGTGGTGACGGTGTGGCACCGGCGCTGAGCAACAGGATCGAAACGCCTCGAGCGCTTTGCCATTGGCCTCATGGTTGGTGCAGACCCGAGGCGTTGACGCACAGCACAGTGTTGCCGCTTGAACGTGGTCGGCGTGTTTTGACAAACAGCAAAAAACCAGCAAAAACCCACCGAGTTTTGTGTATTAACGCAATCATCGACTCCCATGAATCGATGCCTGTTCAAATTGATACGCATTTATTTGACTAGATTCCACGTTTTCACAAACTGTAACCATATTTCACATCATAAAGGTGTTTATAGAGTCTTTTAACTCTTTCAATATATTTAATGAGAAAGTCAGTCATATTATATAGTTTTTTTGACAGGAATAAATAGTGTGTTAAATTTAGATATCAACAGCAGGAATTCCATAATTCCACCACAATTCTTTCACGTCCAGAGAACTCTGGCACCTTGAACCCGACCGCATTGACGAAGAAGGCGAGCAGCGAGCAAGCTGCCGGCGCAACCTCGACGATGCCCGCGGAGGTGATCGAGAACCAGCGCTGGTACCCGATCCTGGTGTGTATGCGTCTCTGCGTCTCGCTGTCCGCTTGTGAGGCGCTCCAGGCGCTCCCCATGGAGCACCTATACGCCGCAATGCCTCTGCAAGTCGCTGACGGTTTCTCCATGCTCAGGGGTGGTCGTCGCGGCTGAACGCGGACGACCCGCCGGCGTGGAGCACGGCGCAGCGAGAGAAGTGCGCGAGCAAGGACGAACGCCCCGAGCTGGACTGGCAGGTGTACAAGTCGGAGGACTACGACGAGGACGGCTGGCTGTACGGCGCGAGCTTCCAGGACGCGCTTGGTCCCAAGACTCGGAGCTCCGTCGTGCGCACCCGCGTTTGGATTGGGCGCGAGCCCGAGGAGATGACGCAGGCCAGCGACCAGGAGAAGGAGGCAGCTGAGGCGAGCCAGGAGAAGGAGGAAGGCTGGAGCGCGCTCTTCCCGTCGGCGGCGAAGGGAGGCGACGAGTCCGGCAAGACACCCGATCCACGGCAGGATGCAGCCAGGAGCGATGACAAGGACGGACCGAGCATGCTCTTCCCTAGGGCGAGTGCGAAGGAAGACGCGAGCGTGTTGTTCCCGAAGCAGAAGTCTCCCAAGCGGCAGGAGGCAGACAAGTCGACAGGGTTCTTCGGCAAGATCTCGGCCGCCGCGTTCTCGCTGCCGAGCTCCATGATCAACATGGCCGGCGAGTCGTCCAAGCAGGCAGTCGTCGGCACCGTCCAGTCCATCAAGGAGGTGTCACTGTATGGCCTGGAGATGGCCCAGGCAGCGACAGTTGCGGCGATCACAGCGGACCCGGAGGTCCCGAATCAACGTCGAGTCGGAGCGGATGTCGGTGCTTCCAAGCATAACCCAGACGATGATCCGCGTGAAGTGCTGTCGATGCTGTCCAAGAGGTTCCCGGACTTGGACCCGGTGGAGCGGAGCCTGGTGACTTGCTGCCTGAACGATGCGCCGAGATTCTTGTCGCCACCGGAGCCGACGAACCTCAAGCATTGCAAGGAGTGCGGCGCGGAGTTTGGGATGACCAAGTTCCGGTACCAGTGCGGCTACTGCTCCGAGTCATTCTGTCGCGACCACTTGCCGCACTCGGACGTGATCCGCGCGTTCGGGCAGTCGGTGCCGTCCAAGCTGTGCGCCAACTGCCACTATATCGTGACGGAGAAGATTGACCAGCAGTTAGTTCAGTGGCGGTGCGAGCGTGTGAACGACTTCCTGCACGACCAGCTGATCCTGTACTACAGCACCGCAACCGACACAGCGGTCGACAAGATCATGCGAGCAGCGGGAGGCACTCTCGTGGCCGCCAAGTCGGTCCCGATCGGCGCGACCGCCAAGATGGCGGTGGTGAGTGCCGACTTTCTTCGCAAGTACGGCCGCGCAGGGTTGCTTGGGTTCATCCTACGGAACGAATTCATGCAATCGTTCGCGACACTGAAGGGGGTGATCGGCGATCTCGGCGACTTGGGCTTCCAGGACGCCGCCATCGGGACGTATTACTTCATGGCGATGAATCGTGGAGATCGGGGAGCGAATCCGCTGGCCGAGCTTGAGGACCATGCTGGCTGCTCGCCCGTATCGGAAGACTTCCTGACTAGCACGCTGAAGTACGCGCCGTTGGCACTGCATGCGATCTACGAGCTGGACGTCCTCGACATCCAGCGGATCAGTAAGCTGCAAGGGTTCCAGCTCATCTACGCCCACGTCCAGAGCCAAGACGTGCGGCATCCGTCGTTCGCATTGCTGGGCAGCAAGGAGACGAAAACAGCGCTGGTGCTCATCCGAGGCTCCAAGTCCGTCCAAGACCTGCTGACAGACATCCAGGCACACCCGGAAGAGATAGGAGCGTCTGGCAGCGGAAGTGATCCCCGCGAAGACACACCCGGCGGCTTTGTCGATGCGTTCGCGCACAACGGTATGCTCAAGGCGGCAATGTGGATCAAGGACCGCATCGTCAAGTCGCTGCGGATTCTGCACAATGAAGGCTACCATATCGTTTTCGCAGGGCACTCGCTCGGCGCGGGATGTGCGGCGCTGCTCTCAGTGATGCTACAAAAGGAATTCGAAGACCTCGAGTGTTTTGCGTATGCTGTCCCCGCATGCGTCAACTACAGCGTCGCCGAGTCTTGTGTCGACTTTGTGCACTCGATCGTGCTTCGGGACGACTTTGTGCCTCGTGCCAAGGCGTCCAACATCCTCAAGCTGATCAGTCGGCTGCGCGCCTTCAAGGGTTGCTGGCGCGAGACTGCCAGCGAAGACCTCGAGGCAGTGAAGGAGCGCGTGAAGACTCTGTGGGCGCCTAGGAATCGGGAGTGGGCCAAGGAAGCGGCAGATATGAAGAAGGGCAAGCTCGCGAACCGCGGTGCCTTTGGGAGTCAAGACCCTGGGAAAGTTATGACTGTACAGGACGAGAAAGCGGCGGCGGACGGAGCAAGTAGTGATGCCAAGGCAGACACTGTTGCGCGGACTGCGTCGTGGACCCTGACACGCAGCAACCTGATCGAGAAGCTGGACAACGCGGACGACGACGCGGAGGATAAAGCGTTGGCTCCGTCCAGCGACGCCAAGACCGAGGAAAAGGAAGTGCTGATCGAGCTCGTGTCCACGCTGGTGGATGACCCGAAGGAGCTGTTCATCCCAGGCAAGGTGACGCACATTTACTTCTACAAGGGCGTGTACGATGCCGTGCACGTGGACCGCAAGTGCGAGGCGCTTGCGCAGATCCCTGTGCAACAGAACATGCTGAGCGACCACCTGGGTCGCAGCTATCTGAATGCGCTGCGCATCGTGCGGGACACGCGGCGCATGAAGCCGACGCTCCCTGAGTGGGTGCCGTTCGGCACCAAGACGCGCTGCATGTGCTGCGACTCGCCGTTTACGTGGAACTCGACGTCGTCGAGCGAGGCGCAGCAGAACCGCGACCAGCACAACTGCCGCCGCTGCGGCTGGCTCGTGTGCGAGGGCTGCTCGGAGAAGTGGAAGTCGATCCCCGAGTTCGGCATCAACGTGCCCGTACGCGTCTGCGATCGCTGCTACTACGAGTTGTAGGCGCGGACAGGGGAAGCGCCGAACAGTGAGGAGAGGTGATACAGTAGAACAGGAGGCTTGGACTGAGGCCGGTGCATGCTGAGGCAGCACCGAGATGAATGCATTGGAGTGGCACCATATTCCATCACTGCTCTGTGGATGCATCACACGCTCGTTCACCGTGGACGGATTTGATTCGTTCGCGCCGTCAGCAAGGCGAGACGATCGCTCCGGGCCGGCAGTCATTGGGGACGTCCACACGGCGTGAACATCTTCCCTGCAAAGCTGACAAACCAGCTGATCGGCCCATCGCCTCTCGTTGTCTTGGCGCGAAGGCTGCGCCTCTGGCTCCTGTCACGCAGGATCGGTCGCCTGTTGCTTACTCGCCCGCCTCCTGCTTGTCACGAACGGCGCGGATCACCTCCACGATCGACGAGAGCGAAAGGATCGCCATGCGAGTGGTCACTCCCACATGATGGGCTCGCCACCATCCCTGCCCTTGAAGCCCACATGCTGTCCGCACTGTCGTCGCCTTCCCATCCTCCACCTGGTCGTTGTTCGCGCCTGCGGGGACCATTCGGGCCGCCCTTTTGCTGTCTGCGCACACGTGACGAGTGCCATGATGGAGTGAACCGAACACCAAGGAGTCGGACATTTGACTTGGTGGTTGTATGCTGCGATTGCGCATGACACGCATAAACGGTCGTGAGTCGGCCGCACGCATGGTCCAAACCCCATAGGTCGCGTCCTCGTGCTTGGCGCCGCTGTCCGCCCCCGGTAACTCCAGCCGCATAAAGCAATTCACAGCGAGCTAGCCAAGCTCGTCGTACTCCAAGCTCAGGTCGAAGCCAACGCTTGATCGAGACCGCCATGCTCGGCCGCGCCTTCTCCCTGCTGGCGTCTGCGGCGCTCATGGCATTGGGCATCGCGGACGCCGCCAGCTTCGGGTATACGACGGTGTCGGGCAAGTGGGTCATCACCACGGGCGCCGGGTTGTCTATCAGCATGCGCCAGTCGACGTGCGACATCGTGTCCATGAGCTATAACGGCAAGGAGCTGCAGTATAACTCGATGGGGACGCACGTCAACTCTGGGCTCGGCACGACCGCGTCGAGCGCGATCTCGACGCTGAGCGACGCCAAGAAGACCATCCAGGTGTCCTGCGTTGCGTCTGCCACGGGCATCACGCAGTACTTCTTCTTCCGCCCCAACGAGAACGCCGTCTACATGGGCACGAACCACGCGGCCAACGCCGCGACGTCGC
>JAADYF010000570.1:0-17913 GCA_023338175.1 Phytopythium delawarense
GTTTGAATGACTCTACTGTCACTCTTTTGGTAGTGGCGTGCATAGCGGAGGGGGAAATTTTCTGTGGAGATCAGCAGTTCACAAGCTTGGCGACCGACGAGAAGCAGCGGACGAGCGAGCGGTCCACGATGCCGACGGTGGGCGTCAAGCGCGACGAGCTGTTCGCGGCCATGCAGCAGACGTTCACGGACGAGGAGTTCGACGTGCTGTGCTTCGAGTTCGGCATCGAGCTGGACGACATCACGAGCGAGAAGGCGCTCAAGCAGCGCGAGCAGGGCGCCGACAAGGACCACTCGGCCCACTCGGACGCCGTCATCTACAAGATCGACGTGCCCGCCAACCGCTACGACCTGCTCTGCGTCGAGGGCATCGCGCGCGCGCTGCGCGTCTTCATGCTCAAGCAGAAGCCGCCCATGTTCTCGCTCGTGCCGCGCGCGGACGGGCCGGCGCACCGCCTGGTCGTCAAGCCCAACACGCAGCTTATCCGCCCGTTCGTCGTCTCGGCCATCCTGCGCGACGTGACCTTCACGCAGGAGCGCTACGACAGGTACGCGCCAGGCAAAGTGGATAGTGATCCGTGTGGGTTGACGCCGCCATTGACGGACACGCGCGCAGCTTCATTGACCTGCAGGACAAGCTGCACCAGAACATCTGCCGCCGCCGCACGCTCGTAGCTATCGGCACGCACGACCTGGACACCATTGAGGGGCCCTTCACCTACGACGTACGATCGATCGAGCTCCTTCCTCTCTTCCCTTCTCCATACTTGTATATCTCACCACTGACTGCTGGCTGTTGCTGCCACTGTTGGAACGATGATAGGCGCGCGCGCCGCAGGACATCAAGTTCGTGCCGCTGACGCAGTCGCGCGAGTTCGAGGCCAAGGAGCTGATGGACTTCTACCGCACGAACCCGGACGTCAAGCACCTGAAGCCGTACACGGACATCATCTACGACTCGCCCGTGTACCCGGTCATCACGGACAAGAACGGCGTGGTGCTGTCGCTGCCGCCCATCATCAACGGCGAGCACTCGAAGATCACGCTCTCGACCAAGAACGTGTTCATTGAGTGCACGGGCACAGACATCACCAAGGCCAAGATCGTGCTCAACACGGTCATAGCCATGTTCTCCGAGTACTGCGCCAAGCCGTTCACGGTCGAGCCGGTGCAGATCGAGTACGAGGACGCGAGCGTGAACGAGTCGGAGCAGACGCCCGACCTGACCGACCGCTCGGTCGAGGTGAACGTCAAGGACATTTACTCGATGCTCTTCGGCACGCGTGAGCCCGTCAACCTGGACCTCGAGCGCATCTGCCGCCTGTGCAGCAAGATGCAGCTCTCGGCCACGCCCACGGCGGACGGCAAGCGCATCGTGGCGCAGGTGCCGCCCACGCGCTCGGACATTCTGCACGCGGTCGACGTGATCGAGGACGTGGGCATCGCCTACGGCTTCAACAACATCCCGCTCACGATCCCGTCGACGCAGACGATCGGCCAGGCGCAACCCCTCAACAAGCTGGGCGACCTGCTGCGCGATGAGATCAGCCGCGCCGGCTACATCGAGCTGCTCACGCACGGACTGTGCTCGCACAACGAGAACTTCAAGTTCCTGAACCGCACGGACGACGGCAAGTCGGCGGTCGTGCTGTCCAACCCGGCGACGATCGAGTTCGAGGTCGTGCGCACGTCGATGATGCCTGGCGTGCTCAAGACGATCCAGAACAACAAGTCCATGTCGGTCAAGGAGGGCCTCAAGCTCTTCGAGCTCTCGGACGTTGTTGTGCTGGACGACAAGACGGACGTCGGCGCGCGCAACGTGCGCCGCCTCTGCGCCGCCTACACGGGCCACACGGACGGCTTCGAGGTCATCCACGGCCTTGTGGACCGTGTCATGCAGCTGCTAGGCGTCCCGTCGTCGCTCGAGCTGTCACCGGAGGCGCTCAAGAACGTGGCCGCGTACTACACGATCACACCGGCGACCGAGAGCACGTTCTTCCCTGGTCGCTGCGCCATGGTGACGCTGCTGAACAAGGGCCAGGAGCCGCTGCGCCTCGGCTCGTTCGGCGTGCTGCACCCGGAGGTGCTGCGCAACTTCGACCTGCTCAACCCGACGTCGATCCTCGAGATGGACATCGAGCCGCTCGTGTAAGTAGAGCAGCGCGACGGAGTGGTGCGGCTCCAGGACGCCGCCCCCACTCAGGTTGGTTGCGTGCGGCGGGTGGCTTGCTCTGTGCGTGGTGCTTTGGTAGAGGGCGAGCATTCCGCACGAGACAACACGCACGCTTGGTTCATTTCGCGGCGGTGTTCTTCGTTGGAGTGCGTGATCCTTCCTTGATGCCCATGGCTCTGACGTTGTGCCACCTTCAGCCTCAAGTGACGCCTTGCCGGTGTGTATTTATAGCTACTCCCAGCATGCGCGTCGCCACACGGCACTCCCCAAGCAACTTGAACAAGCAGGAAGAACCAGTGAGCAGCAGGGAACGAGCAACATGGCTGCTGAGGGAGGCGACGCGCTGGACCGGGCGCTCGCGAACCTGTCCGAGACGACTGGCCTGAGCAACCCCGTGACATACGGCCACCGCAGCGACTGGTACGTTGTCTCCCCTTGAGATCACCAACTCTCTCCATTGCTCACCCAGATGTGCCAACGCAGGGTGACGAGCAAGCGGGAGGCCGAAGTGGCGGCGCACAGAGAAGGCGAGTACGCCAAGTCGCTCCCGCGTACGTTCATTCTGACCGAGAAGCGGCAGAGTGAGAAGGCGTTCGCCGTCGCTGCGGCCGCCGCCAAGAACCCGGTGCAGCCGCTGCGTCCGGGCCGCTACCTGGCGGAGGACGGGAGCAGCAGCAAGCGGGCTTCGTCGCCGAGCGCTGTCGGGCTTGGTGCGTCCTCTAGCCTGGCGCTGACTGCAGCCAGAGTGCCGTCAGCCAAGCGCAGCCACATGGACGGCGTGCTGCGCGGCATCCCTGGAGGGGGCGAACCGGTGTTGTCCACCCAGCAGCGCGCGTTCGGCTACGACGACGAGATGCAAGGCATGAACAGTGGCAAGGATACGCAGTTCCACCGCAAGCGTGACGCCTACTCGGACTATGTCGAGGCTCGCGCGCGCTTCAGCAAGATGCACAGCGTCACGTGAGGAGGGATCAAACTGAACAACAGCATCACTCGTTACGATAAAGGAAAGCGACCAACAAGGTCAATCAACTTGCTGGCTAGTACATTTCATCTTCTTTGTCGTCTTCCTCATCGTCGTAGTCGTCGGGATGTGGCGGATCGCTGTGTAGCTCGCCCGGGAAGGAGATGGAGAGAGAGGAAGACGACTGACCATCCGAGGGCAGCAGCGGAACCGCGGCAGCCAAGCGCCAGTCGCTCGAGTACTCACTCAGCTCGCCGTTGACGGGCCGTGGGTCAACTAGCTCAACTGCAGACTCAGCGTCCACTTGGTCATCATGCTCAGGCTCTGACTCGGAGACACCAAGCTGTTCTGCTGGGACGTCGCTGGACGCTTCGACTGCGTCTTGCTCGTGATGATCGACTCTGTCATGGTCTTCAGTAGCTCGGACAATTTGGTCACTGTTTTGGCGTTGATCTTCCTCCTCCGCACTCTCGTCGTCTTCGTCTTGATCACTGGGAGCGTCGTTGCTGCCACGATGCTCTTCATCACTAGCCTGGTCAGTGAGGTTCACGCGGTGCTCTGTCGAATGGAGGCAATCCTCGTCGTCCTCATCGCTTTCGTCGGACCCTCCCTCCACCGGGATGATCGTCGCGAGCGACTCGATGTGTTCGAGCTAGCGAAAGAGGAGACACGCGTTAGATCTCCGAAATGCCACTCGAACCACTTCTCGACACACATCTACGCCTCGTACCTGTCCCTTGGCTTCCGACAGCGCTGCGAACAGGAAGTCGCGGTGCTCGTCCGCTGCCTGCTTCTCGCGCGAGCTCACGAACTTGGTGGCTCCAGTCTTCCCCGACGCGTCACTCGGCTTGTCCGCGGCCTTATCGCCTCCCTTTGCTATCTTCTTCTTCTTCACGGACTTCTTCTTGCCTGGTGTCTTCTCTGGGCTCTTTGCAGCACCCAAAGTCCCAGGAACACCACCATTCGCTCCGTCGACGCCACTCTCAACATCATATGAAGGTTCTCGCAGCCGCTGAACGATGCTGTAGGGACTCTTCCATTGCTGCGCCTTGGCGAACTGCTCCGTCTCGGCGACTGCGTCGGCCAACGCTCCGGTTGACGCCGTGCTTCCCATTAGAGTCGCGCTGTAGCCGCCGCCACCGAGAGCCGCGAGCCGCTGCAACTTCTTCCCAGGTTTCTTCAGACTCGCGTCTCCTAATCGAGTAGCCGAGTCGACCATGTGCCGCAGCGGGTGGCCCTTTTCCAGCTTCTTTTGGTTGTACAGCTCGCGGAAGAAGCGTTCTTCGCGCTCGGCGACGTGGTTGTTGCTCGACTGGTCATCGGCATCGCAGTCGGCATCGCGGAGCTCCTCGAATGAATCGATCCGCTCCGGCAACTCGGGTGCGGTTGGGAAGCGCAGCATCCGCGTTGGGTTCCTGGCCTTCTTAACGGATCGCAGCGGCTTCCGGACCGACGAAGATGTCCCCAGCGTGGACTCGGACACCGTTGAGGTAAGCGGCTTCCATGCGGAGGCTGGGGGTTTGTCTTTGTGCTTGGAGCCTGCGTGTGGCGGTGACGACGAACTCACTGGCCTTGTTGGCGACGCTGACAGCGCAGCGGTCAGTGAGTCGAGTGGGTCGAGGCGCCGACGCAGCTCTGGGATCTCTAAGTGCGGCCGCAGTAGCGCCGGTGCGCTCTGACGAATCGAGTTCGCTTCTAGCGCCGACGTCGAGTAGTCGGCATACACGAGGCAGCAGGCTTCGCACACGGCTGCTTGCTTGTGGAGGAAGATGGGATCTCGTCGGTGGCGCTCGAAATCTGGCGCCGAGAAGTTCGGGTGGAGGAAGCGGATCACTGGCGGGATGATGAACTCGGCGCGTGACTGGAATGCCGACCCGCTTGGGTCGCTTGTACCGGTGTTGGAAAGCGCCCGGCGTCCGTGGGGGCTACCTCCACCGCTGTCACTGCTCAGGAACGGCAGGATCCCGAAGCCAACGCCACCTGCAGCCGCGATATACTTATCCTCCGGCGGCCAGGCGATCGCGATTCCCTCTCGCTCGTTCACTGCGACGCGCAGGAACTTGAGGAACCGAGTGAAGTGCTCGATGATGGCCTTGTACGTCGTCGCCAGCAGCTTTCGGCGGTCCACCAGTCCACCGCAGCTTGCACAGCGAGCCTGGCCGAACAAGAGCGCGTGATCGCTGTGCTCAGCTCCTGTGTGTGAGGAGATGGCCAATGCACCAGCGCGCTGCCGTCCGACAACTGCTCCAGCAGTCGAGCCAGCGGCAAAAGTACTTCCTCCAGACGTCTGGCGTCCGAACGGAGCGAACTCAGGCACATGTGCCTCCCCCACGATGTCAAGCGGCCGGATCCCACCCGGAACCTCCGTCGTGGATGATGGGAGTGGCCCTCCATGGCCTGCGCCGGGATTCAGCAGCCGCAGAGACGAGCACCAGAGCAGCCACAGCCGGTCGTCTGCGTCTGTCTTGAGGTGCAGCACCATCCGCGAGATGCGGTACTTGTGGTACGTGACGCGGGTCACGTGGTCCACGACGGCCTCACAGAGCGTCTGCACTTCGCCAGGGAGTGCGGCGCCTCGCACCGGTTCCGGCGCGCTGTATGCGTCTGCAGGTCCGTCGAACGTCACACCCCGCTCATACACGCCGAAGCGCTTGTCGTACACGTTGCGGCGGTTCAACACGCGCTCCAGCAGGCAGATCTTGGGCGACCAGATCGCGCGCACGGTCGCATTGCGCGCACCTTTAGGCAGGATAAACTTCTGCAACATACCTCCGTGTGGCTTGTCTCGCTTGTAGAGGAACTCCCGCAGCGCCGCGGCGTCAAAGTACTCGATAGTCGTGCGCGAAGGCTCGGCGGTCGACATGGCAGAGGCCCCGAGCGTCCCGGTGGATGCAGCACCGTCCGGCTGGTAGATGTAGACGGCGACAATATCGGTCGGACTCTTCTTCTTGGTGAACTCGTGCTCGATCTGTGCGTTTGTGAGGTTGGCACGTGACTTCTTCTTGATCTTGCTCGACCGCAGGCTCGTGAAGTACCAGGCGGACGGCTGCGAGAGCTTGAAGATGACCGTGTGCGGCACGAACACGCGCGGACCACCGCCAAAGTCGTCTTTGCTCCACAGGAAGTACAAGAGGTTGTCGACGAGCCCGTCACCTTCGAGTGGCAGCGGCGTCGCCATTGCTCTCGAGTGTCTTTGAATGGAGGCGTCAGCAAGTCAAAAGTCAACGCTGGCACAGGCAGGGTCGCGGCAACCGCATCATCCGCTTGCTGCAGCTCTTGCTCTGGCGGATGGGAGGTGGCAGGGCGACCAAAAAGGGTTTTCTCCTATAAATATGCCACGGCATGTCTGCCTCCAAGCGAAGGGCTTGAGCGGTTGAGAACTTGGCTGTCAAGAACCACAAGGAACTTGTTCATCAGACCGAGAGGTGTGTCGTCAAGGAGTCACCGTGGATACATGCCGCGAAGCCCGACTCACACCCTGGCGTCCCAACGTGGCGACCACCTGCCAGCAGCATCGACAGTAACGAGTCACACCAAGACTGCAGGCGATGCGTCGTCCAGCAACGCGTCCTTGCTACCGCCAAGCGAGGGCAAGTCCAAGAACCAGCAGCATCAGCAAGGCCAACAGGACCACCAGCACGCCGTGGATCTATACCAGAAGGGCATGGAGATCGCGCACAATGCGGCGACGTACGACGATCACTGCCGCGCCATTGAGCACTTCTCGCTCGCCATTGCGATCCGTGGGGACCAAGCACGCTTCTTCCTCGCGCGAGGCAACGCGTTCCGCGCCATCAACGAGCTCGACCACGCGGCTCGCGACTATGGTGCCGCCATAACACTCGACGACCGATGTGCGCTGTACTACGCGAACCGAGGTGCGTGCTACCGCAAGCTCAACCAGCCTGTTCGTGCACTCCAAGACCTCACGGCGGCCATCGCCGTCGATGGCCGGAAGGGGCCTCACTACCTCAATCGAGCGCTCGTGCTGCAGGACTCCGGGTTTTACCGCGAAGCCATTGTGGACTTCACGAAAGCACTCGATGACGGATCCAGCGGCGGTGGGGGAGCGAGTGGGGCCCTCGGTATCGGCATTCGCCTCGAGTATCGCGCGTTGCAAGGCCGTGGCTTCTGCTTTCGGCGGGTGGGGAACCTTCCCAGGTGCATCGACGACCTGCAGGCCGCTATAAAGCTGGACGCACGCAATTCGTCCGGCTTCAGTGCTCTTGCGCTCGCGTACATCGAGTCCGGGGACTTCGATCGCGCCATTGAGTTCCTGTCGCGCGCCATCGAGACGAACGCCGCAAATGCGTCGTATTACAGCCACCGCGGCATCTGCTATTACCGCAAAGGCGACCTGTTCGCGCGCCAATGCCTCGCGGACCTCAATCGCTGCATCCAGCTAGACGGCGGTGATCTGCAGGCGTACTTTTACCGCGGAGCGGTGCGTCTTGCGCTCGCACTTGGCCTCAGCAGCAGCGCAGGGCCAACAAACGGTAACCAGGCAGCAAGTCTTCCCTCTAAAGCTCCTTCGTCAGCTACTCCACCATCATCAATCACTTCAGCTGCACCGCCAGTCATTCCGTCTTCTTTGGGTGCTGGAGGCTTCCTGACTCCCGCGGAGCAGCTCGAAGCCGCGTATGCAGACGTTGAGATGGCCTGGACGCTAAGCGCAACGCGGCCGCAGTATCAGACCGGCATGGCCATGATCCTGCAGCTCAAGCACAAGTACGAGGAGGCTGCGACTCTGCTGCTAGCCGTCAGCGAGCGCGAGCGTGACAGTGTCCTCGTCAAGTACCATCTCGCGCTCTGCTGTTGTGTCCTGCACGACCACGAGCGCGCGCTCTCGCTGCTCACCGACGCAGTCGAGGGATTGCCGACCGAGCCGCTGTTTGTCGAGACGCGGGGCCAGCTTCTCCAGGAACTTGGATGCCATGAATCGGCGATCCGCGACTTCACAGCGACAATTTCGATTCGTGAGGGCAGTGGCAGTGCGCCAGACAACGGTAGCAACAATAGCAGCGACCCGAGTCGTACGACGGGGGTGGCTGTGAACTACTACCTTCGAGGCGAAAGCTATCTGCGCCTGAAGGAGTTTCAACGCGCGCTGGACGACTGCTCCCGGGCAATCGACCTCGGGTACTTGGATGTGAGTGCGCTCAATGCTCGGGCCATGGCGTTCCGCGGTCTCGGCAAGCTCAACCGCGCTATCGACGACCTCAACGTAAGTACACAAGTGTGTCTGTCCGCTTCCACTGCATCTGGACATTGCTGAATTGCTTGTGTGCGTCGTGTGTGATCGCCAGCAATGCCTTGCTCAGTCGCCGAGCAACGACATCTTCCACTTCCACCGCGCGTTGTGTCTGATCGAGAGCGGGCTCCACCACGACGCGCTCTCAGACCTCCACACATCGCTCCAAAGCCACCCGGCCGACTCGAGGTACGCCACCGAGTGCTATCGCCATTCGCTGCAGCCCAAGTTATCTGACGCTGCTGTTCCTCGTGAGCAGGATGATGTACCTGCTTGGTCTGTGCTACTACCACGACCAGGAGCCGCGCGAGTGCCTCACCTACTTGGAGCAGGCTCTGCAACACGACCCAGCAGCGGCCATCCTCTCTGATCTGTACGTGGCGCCTCTCCATCTTGACCGTCATGTGCCTCAATCGGTTCTCAATCTCACCATTCTCGTGTATGACAGGCACTACCACATGGGCGTGTGCCATGCGCTATGTGGGCACAACATGCGCGCAGTGGAGCACTTCACTGCCGCACTGCAACACTCGACAGCGTCGCCAATGGATACTCCAGCGTCCTCGAGCGTGCTCGCGGCGCACCAGCTGCTGTATGTGCACGAGCGCGCCAAGGCACTGCAGCTCGAGCGGTACTTTGAAGAGGCGATCGACGACTTCTCGCTCGTGATCGCGCACAACCCGACCAACGCACATGCGCACTTCCGCCGCGGGTTTGCGTACAAATCCATCGGAGACGTCCAGGCCGCGGCAAGCGACTTGGAGACCGCCAAGCGACTGGATCCAAACAACCTCGCGCTGGTCGTCAATTACAAGGAGATCCGCGACACCGAGTGCATCGTGCTCTGTGCACCTGGGCAGGAGAAGCTCTTCTAGTTGTCAATGACACCTGGAGACTGATCAGCCTGGCCCAATGCTGCTTGATGACTGATGTCGTGGGCAAAGGGCACGTCGAGACCGACGGCTCGATGAGATCTCTGGACTGACGCGTCGCGTTGGATTCTCCTCCGGCGCCGCTTGGCTCGCCAGTGCGCTGGATGGTCGCCTTCATATCCCGCTCGGGCTGCGCAGTGAGGACCGACACTGACTGCAGTCCCGTCTTGATCAAAATCGCTGGGCGGGTGGCTGGATGGGCAACGCGGCGTGCTCGTCGTGCTGCTGGTGGTGGCGCGACGCCCCGGTCGACAGCAAGAAGACGGACGGTGATGAGAAGGATGGCGACAGCGCCTGGATCAAGCAGGGCTCCGTGCCGCTTGTGACAGCTCGCTACGACAGCGACGGCATGGACACCGAGTGCGTCGTCAAGAAGACGGTCGTCATGCGCTCGCCACGGCCTGCCGCTGGCTCCGTCTCCTCGGTGGCGCCGATCCCGACGAGTTTGTCATCTCGAGGCTCCTCTCGCACCAAAAGCGACGACGGGGGAAGCGACGACAGGCACAGCACCAGAGCGCGTCATGAAACTGGAGGCAGCATGTCGGCTGGGCTTGTCAGCGACTCCCACGACCGCGTCCACGGCAGTCCCAGCTCTCACCGGATCTCTTCTTCTTCCCCGCGGCACCACTCGTCGCCATCTGCCTCCGCTTCTTCCTCGGTTTCATCTCCGCATCGCCGCAAGAAGAACCGAGCGGCTGGGCTGAGGCCGCTAGATCCGCCAAGCGACGATGAGGTCAAGGCGAGTGCTCTGACAGTCGACGACGAGGTCGAGACAAAGGAGCGAGAGTTTGCAGCCCCCAAGGACGCCGACGACTCCTCCCCACTTGCTAACGCTTCGGAGCCTCTGGATGCTGCCAGCCAGTCCGCTGCTCGTCACAGCGACCACGACAGCCACCACTGCCATCACCATCGCGAGGACTTGATCGACCAGCAGCAGGACGACGATGCCGACGAGCAGCAACAGGAGGAGGAGCCTCCGCGGAGTCCTCGGTCGACGCGGTCGGCCTCCCACGACTCGACAGGCTCGGGCTCGACCAAACGGAAGGCTCGGTACGGCCGGAAGAATTACCGCGCCAACTCGAACCGGAAGAAGACGCATTGACCAGCGCTGATCGATCTGGAGAACCGGTGTGCAGCATCATGCAAAAGATACGTCTGTATGAGGATCGGATACCACCCGAGCTGCTTCACTCTGCGAACAAACACGAAGGTCACAACGCAACACCCCGCGCTTTGTCCATGTCGCCCTCTCCTGTACGCTGCGTGGCTCGGGTTGTCGCTTCGCTTGTCGATTGATCGTCCACCGGGGAGCCGACTTCGAGTCTGCGCTTGTCTACGGCTACTTACATGCACCTTCCTCACTCACACGTCGCTCGAGCAAAAGCAGCAGCAGTGGCAGCAAGAGACGCGCGCACATCCACGCACTCACGCACACACGGACGCCCGCGGGAGGCGTCGGTATCTACTTCGGGATGGACCCGATGTACTGGAGCAGCCGACGCTCCGAGATGCTGCCGTCGAGGCCAGGGATACCGCCGCCGTCGCTCGTGACGAACTTGAAAATGGGCTCCTCCGACTCGAACCCACCGAGGTTATACGGAGCCTCGGTCGGCGTATAGATGACGCCCTCCACTTCGTGTGTCACGCTCGAGACGAACTTCTTGAGCAGGTACTCGGTCTTCGCCAGGCGGAAGTGATCCTTCATGCGAACGCGGAACGGTTCCTTGGAGTAGTCGTATGACGGATCCTGAGTGGAATGTGAAGCAAGCCCATCAGCATGCCGAGAATGGCTTCGCCCGCACCCCAAGCTGCACTCACATTCTTGCGCGGCAGGATGATCTCGTTCTGGAGGCACTGCAATCGTTTCTCCAGCTTCTTCTGCCACACTGGCGTGCCTTCAAGGAAGAGGATGTCGAACGCCAGATAGCGAGCAACCTTTTTGTCGTGGTCTTGATCTTCGACGATAAGGCCGTCGATCAGGGTGTTCACTTGATGCTCGGCCTGGACGCATTGTACGAAAGCACGTGTGTAAGCCTTGAAAATCGACCCCACAATGACCCGCGACGGGAAAATGCAGACTCACCGGAGCCCGCCGCCGCGGGAACTTCATCTCGACCTTCGTGAACGTCATGTCACGCGATACGACGTACGTCGCGTCCGCCGCGACATACAGCAGGCAGCGCCGCCTGAGAAGCGTGGATAACCGTTAGCACATGAAGATTAATCCCAACATTGCTCACGTTGAACTCACCCTCGAGCGCGCCACGTCACGAGGTACGCCTTGGTAAGGCATCCTTTCTGCTTGAAAGCCCCTTCCGCAATGTGCGTCGCCGTCAGCGGGATGGTCTGCGTGGCATACCGTGTTCAACGCCACAAAAGAGGTAAGTGTATGCTCGCAAAGAAGAAATCGATCGTCGCCTTTGTCGACAACTTGCGCACCTCACAGCCCGGAAATCCCTCGATGCCTGTCAGTTTTTCGAGCGCCTTGAGCAGCTTCACATGTTCTTCCGACGACGCGTCCAACGTCTCTCCATAGTTCAGTGGCGACACATCGTCCAGCCACGAACGGATCTTTCGGCGCTTCGCTGGGCGCATGTCACTACGGTCCGGCGGGATATACATGGGTGGCTTGTAGACCGGAGGGGCCGGAAACGCAGTCCCTCCCGTTGTCTTCCCATTGTTGGTGGGCGTCGTTGCAGCTTCGGGCTTGGCCGGCGCAGCTGTCACGACGGAGGAGTGCTTGCGAACAAATTTGTGTAGCTTGTCATCCTCGGTCAGCACGTCAGGGCCAATGGCCCCGCCTTTTGCTGCTTCGCTGCTGCTCCACTTCGGAGGGGCAGGGCACGTCAATGTCGTCGTGTCCGACGGGAGAGTCGAGTAGTACTTGCGGTACAGTCTCTGGGGGAACCAAAGGACCAAGCACGAGAGCGCTTAGTCGATTTAGTCAGGATACCACAACCACCACGTAGACATACGAACCTCGAGATAGCGGCGCGAGTAAATGCCAGGTGGACTGGCGGCCGCGAACTCCTCCAGCGCACCGTCCAGATTCAAACCGCAATACTCGACCAGGAAGCTGCAGAAGAAACACGACAACACATGCGTCGAAAGCGATTGTCAGAGCAGAATTAGGGTGCGCTTGATATGGAGCAGAAGCACGCACCTGACAATGAGAAAACCGACGAGGTTCGAGTCGAACGCGCCAAAGACAGCGACGTCCATGTCCTTCTTCTCGCCCTGCTTGTGCTCCACAACCGCCTTGCAGAACTCTTCCACCATCTCGTTCTCTTTCGCTTCACGCGCGCTGTCATCGTCATCTAAGAACAGAATACACTCGGGGTAAGCTCCTTGCCTCGCAATCGCATCACTATCATGTCCTCCAGTACGACCTTCGGCGAAGGTAGCACCTAGCTTGATGTACTCCACGTCCCAGTCCTCCCACTCGCTGCATCGATTGAACACAAGTACACGGGTCAACAAGAGAACCGCCAACCAGCTGGCACTCGAATCGCCGTGACGTACTTGAGGTCGTGCAGAAAGTAGTCCTCGCCAGTGGCGTCGATCACCGCGCCGACGTTCACCACGGACCCGGACCGCGCGGACGCGATCAGCTTCTCCATGAGCCCCGACGGCGAGTAGTTGGCGTTCCCGGTGAAGTGGATCTCATAACTGCCGCCACACAAGTCGCGCGTCAGTTCCTCCAGTCCTCCACCCGCCTCTGCCATGCATCGCGGGCAGGAAGCAGCAGCGCTGTGCCGCTCCCCTGCACGTAGACGCTCTCTGTAGCTCGCTTACATGGACGAGAGCGGCGCGCGGATAGGCAGCAGCCGCGCACTCTTGGTCAGGCGGCCGAACTGCGGCGAGCGCGCGAACTGCCGCCACTGCGCCGCCGACAGGTGCAGCAGCTTGCGCCCGCCGCCCGCCGCTCCCTTGGCCTGCTGCTGCTGCTGCTGTGCCGCCGCGCGCAGCTTGGCCGCCACCTCGGCGCGCGCCGCGGCGTCGTCGTCGCTCATGCTGCTGGTGCGTCGGTCGGTCGGCTTGGCTTTTCTCGCTCGGGGCGTCCGCCTGCCCGGCTTTCTTTCCCCGCGCCGGGGTTTTCAAGTTTTGTGGCGGGGGCGTTCAGGTTGGGAAGCCGAACCTGCGTTCTTTTATAGTTGCGACTCTGCTCTGCTAAACGAACGGTATTCTGTCGCTCTTGAAGGCTTTCCTGCACTGCCGCGACGCCAGTGCAGACGGCCTGCAGGTCGCGGAGCAGGAGCAGCCAGCCATATTCGTCCAATAGGAATTGGAAACGTAGAGGACTGGGGTTAGGAGCATGCATTATTGAAGGTTTGGCATGGCACCCAGGTAAAACCTTAGGTGGGTGGGAAAAACCTTCATCTGTTGTGTACCACACCAAGTTACCAAGTATGAAATCAGGCAGTCCTCCCGATACGACAAAGCGAGTTGAAGTGACCATCACTCTGCGCTATTTGCGGTTCGCCAGCAGCAAGAGGCGCGCCACACTGCAGTCTCCATAACGGGCGCCGGAAGAAAGTGCGCCGAGCGCCATGAGCGCGCTAATGGGCGACGGTGGGCCGCAGGCGGAGCGGTCGAGGCGCATCGAGGCCCAGGCGTACCTGCAGGAGCCCCTCCCGTCCTTCCCCGGGCTCCCGCCTGCGCCTGCGTCGGCACCGGCGACCGCCGGTGGGAGTCGTCCGGACCGACATGCCGCCTTTCTGGACGCTGCCGGGGTCGATAGCGGCGCTCCGGCACGCGCCTCGGGATATGTGGAGACCGCACGTCTGACGGACGAGCGCGACTTCCTGCGCAAATACGTCGAGCGTCTGCTCGCACAGCTCCGGTCGCTGCTGCACAAATACGGCGAGCTGGAGCGACTCAAGGTGCTCACCGACCCAAACTTCGTCGTGGGAGACGAGGGCGATGTGACCGCGCCTGCAAGGGGCGGTACAGCGCAACTAAACCTGCAGGCGCCATGGCTGACGGCTCCAGAGTACACCAACCCGCTCTTCCAGGCGTACGACCTGAAGATCCAAGACCTGGTTCGTGATTGTGCTTCGATGACATGACATGGTTGTGAGAGCTACCGGGGGCAAAAGAGGGAACTTACGTAGTGCCGGGGCAACGATCGTTTGGTGGCAGGAAGCTGCAGTTGATGATAGCCGAAAGGCCATGGACCGTTTTGCGAGTCGAGCCGAGGCGCTGGTGAACGAGAACGCGGCGCTGCGTCAGTACGTGAAGCATGAACGGGCTCCAGAGTACATTGAGTCGCAATGTAACGTGGATGTGGTTCGTAAACCAGAGAGCTGGAGGGAGCAGCTGAGCGGCTGGCCCTTCAGATTGGACAAGCACCCAAGGAGCTGCACGGGTTGAGCGATACGCTGCTGTCGCTGAATGATGACGGGGAGTATATGCAAGAGTTCAACGAGCGCATTGACGTGCTCATGTCGGTAGGAATGGCGCGAGTCTCAATGACATTCGAGCCGCCAATGTACACCATAGCCTAACCGCGCTCATGACATGTAGGAAAACAACGTGCTGATGGAACAAGTCTCGCTTCAAGACGACGAAATCAACGCGATGAAAAAAGAGCTTGGAGATCGGGACCAGCAACTGCAAACAATGGAGCAGAGCTTCAGCGAAGCAACTACAGCGATCCAGGAACTGCGAGACTCGTGCGTGCGCCTACGCGACGAAAAACAGCACTGTGAGAAACAGCTTCAGCATTACGCAGCGACAATTGCGCAGCTGGAAAACACCAAGGATGCCCATACCCAACGCATTGAAGCGGCTCACATGGACAAGTCAACTCTGGAGAACCAACTCGCAGAGTATGAAACTCTCTTGAGCAACGCCAAGAAGAACGCGCTTCGGAAGGACGAGCAATACTCCACTCGCTACCAGAACGTCTGCTCTCGGCTCCGCGACTTGAATGATGTCATCGAGTCAAAGGACAAACAGCTCGAAGAGTCCTTGGAGAAGGTGTCGGTGTTACAAGCCGAAATTGATGCCGTGCGACAGGACTGTGAAGGGATGCTGAACGTCATGAACAGCATGGAGAAGCAGCTGAACCAATATTCTGACAGAGAAGACGCTGTTGCGGAGGTATGTGGTGATTGGAGAACAATACAGAGGATCACGTGAGATCTGCGACTAACATGCTGACTTTTTCATCATGTGGCAAATCCAGCTTGAAGCTGAATGCAAGACCAAAGTGGAAGAGCTTTTGCTACAAAAGGAAGAGGTACGAGAGCAACGGACTCGATCCAGCTTGCTAGACAACCCCGAGCTGTGTCTGAACAACTGCTGCGCGAAACTGTGTAGATCGCTGCGCGAGAGGTTCAAAGCCGTCGAGAAATCGCTCGTCTACTGGAGCGGTTGCAGCAGCAAACTGCCAATCGTCTCAAATCCGAGGAGGAAAACCTGGCTGTGCTTGAGCGAAAGCACACGGTGGAGATGAAGTCCAGGGAAGAAGAAATCCAGTCATTGAGCGCTCAGCTTTCGCAACTGAGATCCAGCACGGTACTGGGTATAAGTGACAGTCGTGAGGTGTAGTATTTTATCTAACCTCTCCATTGCTGTTGTTGCTGCCGTCGCTACAGGATGCTCTTGCACGGAGCCAAAAAGACTCGGAAAGGAAGTTAGCTGAAGTCGCCCATCACGCCACCGAGGCATCTGGTCTTTATGAGGTACAGCTTGAAAGCTGCGGTCATGCATCACGGTCATGGATCACTCCACTAAATCCACGTCTGCCCGTCAATACTCCAGCGAAAGCTACGGCAACTGGCTGATCGAGCAGCTGAGGCCGAAGAAGCACGTGATGCGGTGTGTGGAGAGACCCCAGAGTCCGAACTCGGTGCTCATTGTTATTCGCTCTGACAGATTGTGTCCACGACCAGGCATCTCACTTGGAGAACGAATACACCCAGAAGATCCATTCTAAGGATGAAGAACTCTTCAAGCTGCGCGGGGACATGCGCGACCGAGTTCAGGAGCTGAATGTACGCAACTCCATTTGTTAAGGCAAAAGCGGACACCCCAAATGTCCGCATAGGACTCACGCTCGCTCTGCAACAGGACAAAGTGTCCACTCTAGAGCGCGAGCTTGAGATTCGGCGAAGTGAAGTACGGGAAGCGAAAGACTCTATCGAGGAGAAGCACCAGAAGATCCAGATGCTGAATGACCAGCTCATCAAGGTCAAGACGGACTGCTCGACGCGGTTTGCGAGCGAGCTTGATGTGCTGCATCAGCAGAATCGCGAACTGAAGTTGCAGACCGAGAAACTGGAGTACAAGCTTTCCCAGACGAAGAAGGAGGCGATTTCGACGCTAGAATCCGCGCAGAACGAGCGAGAGCGTGCCGAAGTGCGCTTCATTGCCGAGATTGAGAGCTTGAAAGGACGAGTCCAGTCTCTCAAGGACGAAAGAGGCCGCATCGAGAAAGCCCGCCAAGAAACCGAGTCAAGATGCGGGGTCCTGAGCATGCAGATTCAGCAGTTGACGCGAGAGCTGAGCGATGCAAAGGAATTGTTGTACGAGCACGAGCACGCGTGCGACGACAGCGACCGGAAGGTGATGGAGCTGAGCTCGCAGCTCACGCTCGCCATATCCAAACAGCAGCAGCTATATCGACAGGAGCGGGAGCTTCGCAGTGCTCTGGAGAGAATGACGTTGGAGCATGCTCGAGCCGAGCGTGAGGCGAGGGTGCGTTTCTCACTGCTGACTTCGCATCGTACGCTTCTCCGTCAAACTCACCAGCGTTCATGGTGTGATCCGACAGAACTGCCGAAAGAAGCTGGAAGAGCATCGAGCTGAAAGCTACTCGTACCTGTCGAAACCGCGCTCACTGCCGCATTATGGCTTGGTGGAACGACCGTCCGGCTTGTCGGAGACCCGTATGGGAAGTCCATTGACCCTCAACATGTCGGACAAGGTCCCTGGTTCTCCCAGCGACGGTAAGTTCGACCTGTCTTCGTAACGGTGTGAGCGCCATACCAATGAAGCCCAACAATGCTTCGAGCTTCGCATGAGCGGACCGATCAGCCTTCAGTTCATGCATTTGGCAAGCGCCAATTTCTGCGCATTCGATGATGGACCTCGGACCAAACAGCGGTGGCTGAGTGGCAGCGGACCGCGGCGCTCAAAACGCTGTCAACGCGATGTTGTCCTCCACACGACCCGCCGCGCCGACGACGTTACCCAAGTGCCTGTTGAGAACCGACGAGTGAGTGGACACTTGGTGCAGCAAAGTGTTCTCCAGTCGTTCGTTGAACCCTGCGCGATCGAGATGACCAGTCGTTCACTTCTCGATTTCCTCCGGGGAGCATCAGCCGCCACCAACTCACGATGGTTGCTTCCCTGTCCGGCGTTCCTGGCACTTCTGTCGGCATCACCAAGCCTCGCGGCAGTCAACAAGACACTCGACCGGAACCTGACGGCCACGCTCGACATCTTCTCGTACAACGACGTATACGAACTGTTGCCGGATGAACTGAACGGGTTCAAGATGGGCGGTCCGTCCCGCGTGGTGCCGCTGGCCCGCAAGATGCGCAACGACTGCGACTCGAGCCTCGTGCTGTTCGCGGGCGACACCA
>JAADYF010000571.1:0-17904 GCA_023338175.1 Phytopythium delawarense
AACCCGCTCCGCGAGCACAAGACGACACCGCTGGACGAGACCAACGTGTGGTGGACGCTGTTCCAGGAGGCGTGCGACTCGATCGGCGTCAAGCTCGAGACGGAGGTGTTCCCGGCCGCGACGGACAGCCGCTTCCTGCGCCGGATGGGTGTGCCCGCCGTCGGCTTCTCGCCCATGCGCAACACGACCATCCTGCTGCACGAGCACAACGAGAGCGTCCCGAAGCACGTGTTCCTGGAGGGCATCGACGTGTACGAGACCATCTTCCGCAAGCTGTTCGCGCACGTCGAGACCGTCACTCCATGACTTGGTCCATGACTGGACTTGGCTGCTCAAAGGCAGCATATTATCACGTGGAGCGATCAGCAACGATGTTTCCAGGCAGCATGTCTCGGTTTGAATCGGCAAAGTACATTGTATTCCGTTCAACAAAGCGCTCAGCGGTGGCTGAACATGGCGCGGAAGACACTCGCGTAGATGTCGATGCCGCGCAGGAACACATCCGAGTGAAGGCTCTCGTTGTGGTCGTGCAACAGCACGGGCGTGCGGTTCATGGGCGAGAAGCCGAGCGACGGGATGCCCGCTTTGCGCAGGAACCGGCAGTCGGTCGCCGCCGGGAAGATCTCGGTCTCGAGTTGCAGCCCTTGCGCCTGCACGTAGTTCGCACTTCCGTTAGTGGTCAGCATTGTCAGATCATCTGCAGACTGCAGTCGAACCTCGCATGCGCCTCGAAAGATTGGCCACCACTCGTTGTCGTCACTCTCGAGCGACGTCACGTAGTGCTGGCGGTCCCGTACGACCCACGCATCGAACTCCCAGCTCACGCCCTCGGCCGCGCACCACTCGTTCAACAGCGCCTGGGAGACAGACAGACCGCAACCCCAGTGGAACTCGTCAGATTTTAGCGCACAAGTGTCGGCAGCCAGGTCCCTTCGCACCTCGAACTTGTCGAGGTCCATGTCGGGCGAGATGCGAATGTCGAAGCCCGCGGTCGCCTCGGACGGCACCACATTGAGCGCGTACGACTTGCCGCCGTCGGACGACACGCCGCTCTGCAGCATGGTCAGGTTGACGGTCGTGACGTCGCCCAGGTTCTTCTTCTTCATGTGTGCGTGCTTGCACCCAGCGTGTGCGTCGAGCTGCTTCTCCTGCTCTGCGCGGAACGCGAGCGCCTGCATTCCGACGAGTTAGTCGCTCACGAACTCTAGGACCGGGTTGCCAGGAGCTCGGACCTTGTTACAGACGTCGATGATCTTGGACGCCGCTGTGTCCTGGACGAAGCGGCTTCCGTGGCCGGTGGGGCCCTTGGCCTTGATGTACAGAGCCCACTGCGTCCGCTCGCCGTAGAAGACCGTGAAGCCCTCACCGGGGTTCGCCATCCCCTCGTCTAGTGCGAACGCGACCGGTCCAAGCAGCGCCCGGAACGCGTCGCTTTCCACGAACCCCTGCATGCCGGCGGGCCCGCCGATCTCCTCGTCGGGCACGTACAGCAAGTGGATGTCCCGCTCCGGCACGAACCCGGCGGCCTTGAGGCGATGCACCGCCTCGGCGTATTGCACGCACACGCTCTTCATGTCTTGCGCGCCGCGGCCGTAGATGCGTCCGTCGTTTGTCACTCGCGCCTGGTCATTGCATCGTTCAGATGAGCAGCAGCCACCGCGTCAGTTGCGCCTCCTTGTTGACTGCAGCCTCGAGCTAGAGGATGGACGCACATCGAACGGGTCGTGCTCCCAGTGCTCGGCCATCGCCGGCACCACGTCGTAGTGCGAGTTGAGCACGATGCTCGGCAGCGACGCGTCCTTGCCGCGCCACGTCCCCTGCCGCATTCGATCATGTGGTTTGGGCACGCAGGTCCTCTGGACGGGAGCGAATGGAGGTGTCTGTACCAGCACAATAGGCGCATTCTCGACGAGCGTGACAGTCTGCACCTCGAGGCCAACTGGAGAGCACCACACGTCAGTCCTCGTTCGATCCGGGGAGATTCAGGGGGCGAACGCACGCTCTTCCAGGTACGCGCGGAGCCATGCAGCACACTGCGCAGCACCACCGAGTCGCTCGTTAGTTGCTCTGCCCCGCCTCCGGTCGCCAGTAGCCGGCCACGTACGCTGGCGTAGGCGCCGCGGGGGCCTTCGGCGCTGACCGTGCGCAGTCGCAGGAGCTCCAGCAGCCGCTGCACCGGGTCCTTGCGCGCCGCCATCGCCGCCGCCGTCGTCTCCATGGGGATGGCGCCAATTGTTGCCGTTATTGGCGCCAAGCGGCGGACGGGTCGAATGCGCAAACAGCTGCGGACTGGTATGTTGTATGATACACCTTTTTGTTTCTCTTTATAGATGGATAAATTGCTATTATTTAATATGAATTATGATGGATTATAACCATTATGGGTGGATAGTACGTTAGCGTAAATGCATAGCATCTCATAGATCATATTCCTGCGGTGAATCTTGCTTCGACCAGTGAAGGCTGCGTGGAGGGTGAACCGCCGGAACACGAGCTCGATCCTCAGCGGTGGTAATTCACTGCACCAGCTGCAGCACTTCAAGTCTGGACCAGCAAAGGAGCGCAACGAAGACGAGAGCGCGGACCCACGGGCGAGTGCAATGGTTTCCAGAGCACCGAGGCGAGCGTGAAGCAAAGGGAGGATTGCCCTTCATTGTCCTGAATCTCAGCCTCGTACTACAGTCAACAACAAACACGTAACTCGTAGGTACTTGTTGGCCGACAGCTCGTGTCGGTGTGCCTCGCTGTAGCCCGAGACACGAGGTGGCGAAGCGAAGCCGGTCGTCCGAAGTCCTTCACATCACGGCATGCAGCGTGCTGGCGAGCCTCCTCTTCGCGTCGGAGGCGTTCAAGTCGCGCTTGGTTCTCACGCGCGCCTCCCGCTGGTGACCAGGTTGAGAATGCACGCTTGGTTCTCGCGTGCAGACTGGTCGATGGCCGCGGAGAGAGCGAGTCGTGCCAGCGTCGTGCGGCGCCTACATGGCTCGGGTCTTCACTTCGTCCTGGACGTCGCTGGTGTCAGGAGGTCGGCGACTCATCGAGGAGAGCGGTCTCTCCATCAGTCTCTCCATCGTGGAGAATCGGCGAGTGAGTGAGCATCTTGGTGGCGCTGTCGGGCCTCCGCCATTCGCCCTTTGGGCCATGGACGTGGGGGCAACGGCCTCATCGAGGCATTTTAACTTCGGTGAGCCAATTTGGGCTCTCGCGCCGGTCCTTCAGACCACTTCAAAGCCCCAGTTGTGCTGGATGGTACACTGCCCACCATGCGCCAGCCAGGTTTCGAGTTCTTCTGCTCTTGCCCCGCCGCAACCTGTCGAATCTTAGCCTCGCTTTTGTGGGGCGTAAACATATCCGTCTCGTCGCTTGCTAATCAGTCGAACTGTAGTGTCCACCACGGTACCACCGCATTGCCACCCATCACATCCATCAAGCGAGTCGCACGATGGCGAGCGGCGGCGGCGCGACTGGCGGCTTCCAACGGACCGTGCGCCGCGCGCTGGAGCACGAGACGGCCAAGCGCAAGGGCTCGCGCTTCATCGCGGGCGTGTGGCCGCTGGATGTGCCGGGCGAGGAGGCGTCCGCGCGCGTGCGGGCACTGGTGGACGGCCAGCGCGCGCGGTTCCCGGACGCGTGCCACCACTGCTTCGGCTTCACGACGCTGGACGGCCGCGAGCAGTGCTCGGACGACGGCGAGCCGCACGGCACGGCGGGCCGGCCCATCCTGCTCGCCATCCAGCGCGCGCAGCTCGCCGATGTGTGCGTGGTCGTGTCCAGGGTCTTCGGCGGCACCAAGCTGGGCACGGGCGGGCTCATTCGCGCGTACGGTGCGGCGGCGCAGGAGGCGCTGGCGGCGGCCGAGGTCGTCGACAAGGTGCCCACCGCGCTGGTGCGCGTGACGGCGGGCATGCCGCTCGTGGGCGTCGTCAAGCAGGCCGCCGCCAAGTTCGGCGCCGAGGTCGCAGCGCAGGAGTTCGGCGCGGACGCCGCGTTCGAGCTGCGCGTGCCCGCAGCCAGCGCCGACGCGTTCGGCGCCTTCCTCCGCGCCCGATCAGCCGGCAAGATCCTCGTCGTGACCGTCGAGTAGGTGGCGGCGCACGTGTTTATTCCTGGATTGCGTGCCTTCCACCTCTGATCGATAGAGACGCGGTCGCCGGCCAGGAACAGCACACATTCCCGCATGAGGATGACGCCACGTTGGATATTAGAGGAAACACAGCTGGCGGTCGCGGTCCGGCGCATTGACTGGCGCTGGGAATTGCCCGTAGTGACGCGTCTAGAGCTGGCGAGCCGCCATCCGCGGAGCGGGGAGGGAGAAGAGTGGCGTCTCCGAGACGGCAGCAGACAGCGAGCGTGCCGCCCACGCGCTCGGGAGTGAGTTGAGTTCGATTTGACTTGGTTTCAGTATGGCGTCTCAGCCCAGCGCGTGTCGAAAACTGAACCGCGAGCTTGTCCCCACTGTACTTTCGGCTTCATCGTCAATGGATCGGGACGGAGCGTGGCGGTTTAACATGCTCACTAAAGTTGCAGGAAGCGGTGCTCGTCTCTTCGCGTCGTGATTTACCGTCCGGTTTGTGGGAACGCGGTCGAGGGTGGGTGGACGTCCATCCTGGCCTGGTGCTGCGGGCCAATCAAAACTCCCTTGAAGGTAGGACGCGTGCCCCTCCCGCGGTAAAACCGAGCCGCTCGCGCAACGTAAGCGCTAAAACACGGTGTTTTATCGCCCTGGAGCTGCCCGCACCAAAGTCTGCGCAATTTGTGAATTGGGGGAAGCGCGAAGAAGTAGCGGCGGCGGCGGTGGCAGCGCAGCGCACCGACACCGGCGAGGACTCCGAGCCATACAGGAAGAGAGAGAGAGACTGAAGCTGAGCGAGTGATGGCTTCGGGCGGCGGCGGCGGCGGCGGCGCGGCCGTGCTGGACGAGGACTGGGAGGAGTGGACGCCCGAGAAGGGCTCCTTCCTGCACCACATGCTGGCCGGCTCGGTCGCGGGCGTGGCCGAGCACGTGTCCATCTTCCCCATCGACACGATCAAGGTGAGCACGCCGTGCTAGGTGAGGACTTGCTCCCCGGTCGAGGCTAACGCGGCGGTGGTGATGGTGGTGGCGCAGACGCACATGCAGTGCCAGCGGTGCCCCGTGAACGGCCGACCGGTGGAGCTGTCGGCCGTGCAGACGGCGCGCACGCTCATCCGCGAGGAGGGCCCGCTGCGCCTGTTCCGCGGCGTGAGCACCATGCTTGGCGCCAGTCTGCCGGCGCACGCGGTCTACTTCTCCGTCTTCGAGGCAGCCAAGAAGCTCCTGGGGGCCGACGGCGCCGAGCACACGCCCATCGCGTCCGGTGCGTCGTCGTGGCGGAAGTTACACGTGGCGCTTGTCTGGCTGCTAACGCTCGTCTTCTTCCTTGTGCAGGCGCCTCGGGCGTGATCGCCACCGTGTGCCACGACTCCATCATGACGCCCATGGATGTACGTGTGTGGGGCTTGTGTGGCGGTTGCACTTGGAGGAACCCTGTGCTCACGGCGCACATGCCCGTGCCTCTACCAGGTGGTGAAGCAGCGCCTGCAGCTGGGATACTACAATGGAGTGGCCGACTGCTTCCGCACGGTGCGTTGGCTCGCATCACGTGGTTGACACGGCGCGGTCGAGGCAGCGGCTGACGGTGGTCATTCGTGCAGGTCATGCGCCACGAGGGTCTCCGCGCGCTGTACATTAGCTTCCCGACGACGCTCATCATGAACCTGCCGTACAGGTGTGTGTTGTTTGTTGCATCTCTGCTAGCTGCAGCGGGATGACTGACTGACGGACTCGCGCTGCCCACCCCAGCATGATCATGGTGTCGGCCAACGAGACGTTCAAGAAGGTGCTCAACCCGTCGGGCGAGATGAACGTGTCGGCCTACATTGCCTCCGGTGCGGCGGCCGGTGCTCTGGTAAAGCCGCGCGTCCATCACTTGTCGGCGCAGTGCGATCGTTCTGACCCATGCTCACTTGCGAATGGGGTGATAGGCCGGCGTGCTGACGAACCCGCTGGACGTGGCCAAGACGCGGCTGCAGACCCAGGCCATGGTGATCGCGGAGGACCCGTCGGTACGCTTCCGTGTTGCCACTGCTCCTGCTGTCTCCGCCTCCGCTGCGGCGTCTCCGGAGCTCCAGGTTCTTTCTCGCTCTTGTCGCGCCGCATGGTCCACTCACTCGGGGTGTGCGTCTGTGCCTGTGCTGGATTTTTCACACAGTGTCCGTCTCGTACCCGTTGTGCGCAGCTACAGGCCCGCGGCGTGGCGCTCACCGTCCCGGCATCCTGTACAATCAACAACCCGGCCGAGGGCGTACGTCCCGTCCTTGGTGGATGTCCGCCTCGATGTGAATCACAACAGCAACTCACTTCATGTTGCTCATCCGACTGCAGATCGCACGGTCCGAGCCGGTCCTGCGCCGGCAGTACGCCGGTCTCTTGGACGCCCTGATCCAGATCCGGGCCCAGGAAGGCTACGCGGGCTTCTTCCGGGGAGTCTACCCTCGCCTGCTGGTGCATGCGCCGTCGGTGGCTGTGTCGTGGACAACTTTTGAAGTATTAAAGAAGACACTCGATCGGTGGAACGACGAGTAGCAGCAAGCCACTGAAGGTCGAGAGCAAGTCACAAGAGGAGGCGGGAGCGCAAGCGAGCGGGGAGGCGAGGGTCCGTGTGTGGTCAAGGACAGAGAGGGGAGAAAAAGCTGTACTGTCGGAGGTGGCGAGGCACCCAACGTTGAGACTGGAGGGCAAACAACGAGAAAACGAATAGAGACAAGGGCTTTTTGTACAGTTGAAGCTGTCGCCTCGACGCCGCAGGCATTGATGGGACGGAACTGCGGGTGGCAGGACAGTCTGAGCCCTGGCCGTTGACTATTTTGGGATGGCAGCAACCGCTGGCTCGGCGGGGGCGGGGGGCTGGTGCGCGCAGCACAGCAGGGAGGCGAGTTCCTGATCTCGAATGGACCGCTGAAGCTGCTGGTGGAGGCATGACTGACCATGAAGCAACCTCGAGGCGGCCTTCGAACTCGCTGGACCAGCCAGACAAGGACGAACGAGCAGTGAGGCCCATTCTGGTGGAGACCGCGAGGTGCAAGTCCGGGACGACGCCGACCAAGGCGATGGTGACAGCCACTCGCAGCTGCCTCCGCTCTCTGCTCAGCACTCCCACGGACGCAAATCCGTGCGCGACCGTGATGCCGCTGCCGCTTGCGGTGCCACCGGCGACGGCGCGACCAGAAATTGGTCTTCGGGTGTTCTGTGGCCCTGATCCTCTCAATCTCAGCTCTCATCCAGATGAAGCAGCCTCGGCGATCACCGTCGCTCTGCCTGATGCGAGTCGAGACGAACTGACGAGCGAAGCGGACAAGTCTGCCTCGCAGTCATCCTCGCCGAGAAATCGCAGATCGAGCGGCAATCTGGATCGAAACAGCGGTGATGTGTTCCTGAGCGCTTCAATCCAGCTTTCCCACCTGCAGAGCGATGTCCATCAACGCGTTCGTCAGCTGTGGCACACGGTCCAGCGACTGCGGTGGGAGAACCAGATCTCGAACGCTGCTGTCGATGCGCTGCACAAGGAGATGCTCGTGCTCTCCAAGTGTGCCAGCGCGGAGAAGCTTGATAGCTCCAAGTTCACCAAGACGGGATACCTCAAGCTCGTCCAGGCCCCGCTCTTGGTAACTTCGGCACTCAAGCAACAGTCAGTGAAAGCGCTGTTTGGACCGAACGTTGCCAAGCCAGTGAGTCAGCTTGTATGGTGCGCTCTTTCGGAAGAGCAGGCTACGTTCGAGATGGGCCCTGTCCGAGAGGCACCAGGGACGACGTCGTCCACTCCACCGCAGTCCACTCCAGGGGGAAAGGCGACGCTGACCAACTCTCTCATGGGGATTTTCAACGATGCCTTCCAAGCCGCCGACCAGGAAGGAATCAGGAGGACGCTGATCAAGCTGCACGGCTGCCACGTCCGCACAGTTTCAGCTGCTGCTGGTGTCGTAGGAGTTGACGAGTCCGGCAAGACGTCGGACGCAACGAACCGCTTCCAGATCTTGGTGCCGCACTGCGATGCAATCAGTCGAACCGGAGGATCTCCGCCGCACGCTGCTCGAGCGATTTCGTACGACATCTACGTGTTCGAGACGGTGACTGGCGAGGGAAGTGCATCATCGCTCAGCGGCGGCGAGCACGATGAAAGCTGCGCTGAGACGTGTAACATTTCGTCGTGGGTGCGAGCCATCGACCGCGTCTGCATGTTCCACCTCTACAAACTGGAAGAGCGCGTCCGGGGGGTTGAGGCCGCTGGTGAGCATTGGGTGAACGAACGCCTGCTGTGACACATAGTCGAGTTCTAACTGGTTGTGTTGCGTTTGTCTTTCCGCGTCTCACAGCCGACTATCGCGACGTTCTCTCGCGGAGTTTCCCCCTGGCGGTTCCTCTGTCGTGGCTGCGCAACCGCCAAGACCGAGTGGAATCGTACGGCGCTGGTGGCGAAAGCGCTAGTCATCACCAAGAGGAGCAACGTCGAGCCTCCCGGAACGTGACAATGGTACAGATCATGAAGGATCTGGAGCGTGACAGAGTGTTGCTGGATCAGCGCCTCCTGTGTCCGGCCGACAGCTTGTCAACTCCAAGCGCGGACGGGGATGTGAGCAGCGCACCAGCCACTCTTGACACGGTGTCGGAGATCTTCAAGTACTTGGTCATGAAGGTGATGGCGTCGTCCATACCTCCTATTGGCTCGACTGGCAGTCCGCGGACGGCTCCATCATCGCCATCTCGGCGCTTCGTCGGCTTTAATGAGGCCAAGGCGGTGGCGTTCGTCGAGCGTGTACTGAGAGGCTGCAGTCGCACGCAAAGTGGGGGCGACATTTACGACGCCATCAGCTTCTTGTGCCAACATCATCGTGTGTCCATCTGTCCCCTCTCTCAAGAGGCTTGCCCCATTGAGATCAGTACCCCGGAGCAAGATGGCTGCGTCGGGGGATTTCACTTCGAGGTCAAGGTGAGCATGCGCTTCAAGGTGATTGAGCTGACCCCGACGACACCCAATTCGAGTCGCACGGCGAAGAAAGCCGCCTCGGGAGATGCAGATGAGGGGCAACGCGATGAAGGCGAGCCTCCTGCACGCCAACGACGAGACAGCCTGCAGCGCCGCAACAGTCTCCAGCGCCGCGACAGCCTTCGGGAGTGGGCAATCGTCGAAGGAACGCTGATTCGGCACTTCGCGCCAGGCAAGGCGTCAACGCCAGGGTCGGTCACAGTCGACTTCGTCCAGCGCGAGGGGAGATAGCAGCCAGGAGAGACCTGGCACTATGCTACTGGCCTCACCCGGCTCGGTGGCCATCCATTACTGACTGATCCACAGTGAAAGCCACGGGCATCTTTCTTACTGTATGTTGACCTTCAGTGCGGTTTGTGAACTGACGCTCCGGTGATCGCGTTCAGGACATGGCTTCTTGAAATGGATTCCAACCGTGCTTCGCCCACGGAACTGGCAATATGGTGCTCGTGATTAGAAGATGGAGTGCGCGGAGCACGCGAAGTGCTGGTTCTCCTTATGTTAGATGATCCTCGCCAATCGCCACCGGCTTTGAGGCGGCACCGCCGCCCAGCCTTGTCCCAAACCTATCTGGGAGAGCGCGTGCTGCAAGTGGCTATGTCTCAACTGTCGAACTGCTGGTGGCTTCTTGACTGACCGAGCTGCAAATGCAGCATTGAGGGTGCCTCTCGTCCTTCCTCCATGTGCAATCGACGCACAGGGCTCGCGCACGTTCCTCCTCCAGATACTTCAACTCGGCAGGAGAGTCGAAGCTCGGAACTTCAACGGGACTGCCGATCTGCGCTCACTCATCACGTTATGGTTCATCCGGGATTTGAACGCAATACTTGAGATTAGTGGGCATGACCCGCAAAATGCAGCGGTGATGCTCCATGGATAGAACGAGTTCACATCTGTATGAGGGCGGAGGTTCATCCATCTGTTGGGGGTGGCGGTACACCTCAGGGAACTGGCATCTGTCAACGTCAGCGTCCGCCACGTCGAAGAGGCTGGCGAAGCAGCCAATCCAAGCAAAGGTCTTGACATTGCGCTGGCTAGTCGAGACCTGCAGGTTCCGGGGGTTATTCCCAGCAGTGGCAGGAGACGAAATGCACCTCTAAGACAGCGTTCGTGTGGAGGAAGGAGCCCAAGCAGGCAAAAGCTTCCCGTGCATCTAGGGTCCGACTTCATCTACGACGGCAATCGAGACTGGCAGGTTTCGGTAGTCGCGCTTGAAGTGTCGCACCTGCCCGTCTCACCCCGTCCATCACCAAGTGATGGTGTTCCCTCTTGGATTGCGCCACATGGAGGGGGGCGACTGGCCCAAAGGATCGAGCAGCCGGCCGTGGTTCTGTTGTCTCGGCATGCGCGGCGTCGACCGCCCCTGTTGATGGGGTGCGACCTGCTTAACGCTATGACGCCGCTGCTCCAGGCTCCGGTGATCCAGAGACCCCCCTCCCCTTCGCCCAACGAGGCCCAGTTTTACATGGTCGCCCCATCGCGGCGTGGTGTCTTTGACGTACGAGCCGTTGACATTTCTCAAGCTCGGGAAAGACACGCAGCTGCGAGTGTTTGGTCGCGGGCGATTGGTGTCTCGGAGCCCGCAATCGGCTCTCTTCGATTGCGCGCATGCGTTGACGCGGCCTCGGCAGTCGACGCCGATCAGAACCACCCGCCCGCCGGCCTACCGACCGACCGGTCGCTGCGAGCGAGCGATAGTGTAAATGTTCACGCTGGCCTCTGCCTTCCTGATGATGACCGTCCGCTGGAGCGGAAGGTTCTCCTGGTGGCGTACTTCGGATGCATCGCTCGTCCATGTTTCGATCTTGACCGCCCGCTGCGGGGTGGGCAGTACTGGGTGCGGCACGCCGAATGCATAGCCTCTACTTATGCGTACCGCGCCGATCGTGGAAGGCATGTCTCCGTGGTGATCGATCTCAAAACAGCATCAGCGAGCCTGCGAAACCTTCATTCGCCCAGCAATCCAGAGCTCGACGAGCGAGCGAGCGATCCCCCGCGAGCGACCGGCAGGCAGGCGGACCTGCCCCAGCGCCGACACGTGCCCATCGTCCCACTCCGCGGTGCCCGCGAATGTCACTGCATCTATCAATTCGATACCAAAGCGCCGGCCAAGTCGGCGCCGGCGTGAAAGAACCTACACACGTGATTATGACCGCGGCCTGGTCAGTGTCCGCGTGCGCGCAATCGGGCCAGTCGGATTGCTCGCACACCCGTGCACCCTGTCACAGACAGTGCGGTCGCCACAAAGACAGCGTCCACGGTCTCCGCTCGGGCGACTCGACTCTGCTGAGCTCCGCTTGGCTCGCTTGGCACTCTATCATTCTGGAATTCGCTCTCTTCGGAGCAGCAGCTTCCTATTCCTCCTCCTCCTTTCTTCGCAGAGACCGCTCCACCACTTCTTCTACTGCTTGGGTCGCGAGGATGACGACGACGCCGGCCGCGCATCCGCCGGTCGTCGACCTCAAGTCGGGCGAGTCCATGCTATCGGGCGGCCCGGAGGCGCTCAACCACTACTTGGCCTCGACCTTCGAACCCGCCATCGGTAGCGAGCTGCCGCAGCTCGAGGTGCGCTACAGCAACCTGTCCATCACGGCTGACATCACGGTCACCGAGGATGTGAGCGCCAAGTCGGAGCTGCCGACGCTGTACAACACGGCGGCCAAGGCTGTGGCCCGACTGTCGCCCTTCAAGCGCGTGGTCCGCAAGGAAATCGTCAAGAATGTGAGCGGAATCTTCAAGCCTGGCACAATCACGCTAGTGGTGGGTCAGCCTGGCTCTGGCAAGTCGGCGCTCATGAAGATGCTGTCCGGCCAGTTCCCGGTGGAGGGCAACATCACAGTGGAGGGCGACATCACGTACAACGGTGTGCCTCAGAAGGATATCGTCAAGCGCGTGCCGCAGTTCGTCGAGTACGTTCCTCAGTCGGACAAGCACTTCGCGACGCTGTCGGTGCGCGAGACGCTGCAGTACGCGCACCGCTTCGTCGGCGGTGGCCTCGCGGAGAAGGGCGCCGAGACGTTCACCAAGGGATCGGTCGAAGAGAACCTGGCGGCGCTTGAAGCGGCGAAGGCGTACTACAAGAACTACCCGGATGTCGTGATCGGCCAGCTGGGTCTTCAGAACTGTCAGGACACGATCATCGGTAACGCGATGCTCCGTGGTGTGTCTGGTGGCGAGCGCAAGCGCGTGACGACGGGCGAGATGGAGTTCGGCATGAAGTACGTGAGTCTCATGGACGAGATCAGTACGGGTCTGGACAGTGCCGCGACGTACGACATCATCTGCACGCAGCGGGATATCGCCAAGACGCTGCACAAGGCGGTGGCAATCTCTCTGCTTCAGCCGGCGCCGGAGGTCTTTGCCCTGTTCGACTACGTGTTGATCATGAACGAGGGCGAGCTCATGTACCACGGGCCGCGCGAGGACGTGCTGCCGTACTTTGAGAGCCTGGGGTTCAAGTGCCCGCCGGACCGCGACGTCGCGGACTACCTGCTGGACTTGGGCACGCGTATGCAGCACCAGTACGAGGTGGAGCTTCCTGTTGGCTTGAACAAGCACCCGCGCTCTGCCAGCGAGTTTGCTGAGATGTTCATCCGGTCCCACGTGTACGCGGACCTGGTCGGTATGATCAACGCACCGCTGTCGCCCGAGCTGGAGCAGCACATGAACGAGTTCATGGACCCAGTGCCGGAGTTCCGTGAGTCGTTCTGGAGCAACACGTCGGCTCTGAGCGTCCGCCACATGACCATCATGTGGCGCAACAAGGCATACGTTGCGAGTCGAGTGGTCATGACGTGCTTCATGGGCTTGATCTACGGCAGTACGTTCTACCAGGTGAACCCGACCGACGTGCAGGTGATGCTGGGTGTCATCTTCCAGGCCGTGCTGTTCATGTCGCTGAGTCAAGCCTCGCAGATCCCAGTGTTCATGGAGGCTCGTGAGATCTTCTACAAGCAACGCGGCGCCAACTTCTACCAGACGTCGTCGTACGTGCTTGGCTACATGATCGCGCTGATCCCTCCGTCCGTGTTCGAGATCATCATCTTCGGGTCGCTCGTGTACTGGATGTGCGGGTTCGTCGCGAACGTCGGCGCGTACATCATCTACCTGATCCTGCTGACGCTGTCGAATGTGGTGCTGTCGGCGTGGTTCTTCGCGCTGACGGCCATGTGCCCGAACCTGGACATTGCCAAGCCCATGTCGACGTTCTCGATCGTGTTCATCATCATCTTCGCGGGTTTCGTGCAGCCCAAGAGTCAGATCCCGGACTACCTCGTGTGGATCTACTGGATCAACCCAATCGCCTGGTGCGTGCGCGCGCTGTCCGTGAACGAGTACCGCGCGTCCAAGTACGACGTCTGCGTGTACGGTGATATCGACTACTGCTCTGAGTTCGGTGAGACGATGGGCGAGTACTACCTGGCGCAGTTCGGCGTGCCGTCGAGCAAGACGTGGCTGTGGACCGGCGCCATCTTCATGATCTTCGCCAACGTGTGCATCATGTCGCTGAGCATCTACCTTCTCGAGTTCCGCCGCTTCCTAGCGCCGAGCAACATCCAGCTGATGCCGAAGGAGATTGAGGACGTGTCCAATGATGGGTATGCTTTGGCCTCGACGCCCAAGCACAACACTGATCCCCGGTCGAGCTCGGGCACGTCTCATGACGAGGTCTTGGTGGATGTGCCGCGTCGCGAGAAGAGCTTCGTGCCTGTGACGATCGCGTTCACGGACTTGTGGTACTCTGTCCCTGACCCGAAGAACCCGAAGAACACGCTGGACTTGCTCAAGGGTATCAACGGCTATGCCAAGCCTGGTACTCTGACGGCTCTGATGGGCTCGACGGGTGCTGGTAAGACGACTCTGATGGATGTGATTGCCGGCCGCAAGACGGAGGGCACCATCAAGGGCAAGATCTACCTGAACGGCCATGAGGCGAGCGACCTGGCTATCCGGCGTGCCACGGGATACTGTGAGCAGATGGATGTCCACTCGGAGGCGTCGACGATCCGCGAAGCGCTCATGTTCAGCGCGTTCCTGCGCCAGGACAGTAGCGTGCCAGACAGCAAGAAGTACGACACGGTCGAGGAGTGCCTGGACTTGCTGGACATGCACGACATCGCGGACCAGATCATTCGCGGCAGCTCGCAGGAGCAGATGAAGCGTCTGACGATCGGTGTGGAGCTGGCTGCCCAGCCCAGTATCCTGTTCTTGGACGAGCCGACGAGCGGCCTGGACGCACACTCGGCCAAGTTGATCATGGACGGCGTCCGCAAGGTGGCGGACAGCGGCCGTACGATCGTGTGCACGATCCACCAGCCGTCGTCCGATGTGTTCTACCTGTTCGACCACTTGATCCTGCTCAAGCGCGGCGGTCAGTCGGTGTTCGTGGGCGAGCTGGGCGACCGTTGCCAGAATTTGGTCAAGTACCTCGAGGCTGCCCCAGGTGTGACCCCGTGCCCGCCGAAGCAGAACCCTGCGACGTGGATGCTCGAGGTGATTGGCGCTGGTGTGAGCAACCGCTCCCGCGACGTGGACTTTGTCGAGATGTTCGAGCACAGCGAAGAGAAGCGCGCTCTGGCTGCTACTTTGCAGGAGCCCGGCCTGACGGTCAAGTCCCCCGAGTTCCCCGAGGTGACGTTCTTGAAGAAGCGCGCGTCCAAGGGCTCGACGCAGATGTACTTCTTGATGAAGCGTTTCTTCGACCTGTACTGGCGCAGCCCGGCGTTCAACCTGACCCGTTTCGCGATCGTGTTCGGTGTCGCCATCATCTGCGGTCTGGCTTTCCTGAGCGTGGACTACACGACGTACAGCGGTCTTGTCGGCGGCGTGGGTCTGGTCTTCATGTCGACGCTGTTCATGGCCATGGCCGGCTTCATGGGTACTCTTCCCGTCTACGCCACGGACCGTGCCGCGTTCTACCGCGAGCGGGCTTCGCAGACGTACAACTCGCTGTACTACTTCCTGGCGACGACGATTGTGGAGATCCCGTACGTGTTCGGCCAGAGTCTGTTCTTCATGGTCATCTTCTACCCGATGGTGGGCTTCCAGGGCTTCGCGACGGCGGTGCTCTACTGGGTCCACATCTCGCTGTTTGTGCTGGGCCAGATGTACTTCGCGCAGCTGCTGATCCACATGTTCCCGAGCATCGAGGTGGCGGCGGTCATGGGTGCGCTCATCAACTCCATCTTCCTGCTGTTCGCGGGCTTCAACCCGCCGTCGTCGTCCATCCCTGCGGGCTACAAGTGGCTGTACACGATCGTGCCGCAGCGCTTCTCGATCGCCATCCTGTCTGCGCTGGTCTTCTGCGACTGTCCGGAGGAGCCGACGTGGAACGAGGCGCTGAGCCAGTACGAGAACGTTGGCTCGCACTTGGGCTGCCAGCCGCTGACCGAGGCGCCGATCACCATTTCCCACACGACGGTCAAGGGCTACATCGAGTCGACGTTCGACTACAACTACGACGACCGCTGGGCCAACTTCGGCTACGTGTTCGTGGCCATCTTCATCTTCCGTGTGCTCTCTCTGCTGTCGCTGCGCTACATCAACCACACCAAGAGATAGAGGGAGAGTTCGTGGTGGGCATTGTTCCTTAGCAAAGCACGAATAAATCCATTTGTACATGCTAACGCCTACAGCATTCATCCATGCTCATCAACTGTAGCGGAAATACCATGTTGCTGAGTTGTTGAGTCGAGTGGTGCTCGCCTTCATCAGTCTGGCTGCTGTCAACGCGCTGCCAGTGTGCTCGAAAGGTATTCGAGTCCAACAGAGGAATTGCCAGCTTCTCGAGAACTGCGTGGCATCGGCCAAGTCCCTGTTTACCTTGCCGAGTTCGAGACAACAGCGCAGAGTGAGCTGGCACGTGAGCACGGTCTGGAGCAGTCCCATTTCTATATTACTTCGGAGAACTGAACGTCCACGCCTAAAGCAGCTGGGGGATGAGGCTGGTGCTGCCGTCCAAAAACTGGGGCCGGCCATCCTCCTGCTCAAGCGCGGACGGTCCGACGCTGGCTCGGCAGAGCGGGCAAGAGCGCTCGCGATCGAACCATTCCATCACGCACTCCTCGCAAAACATGTGTGAGCACGATAGCTTCACGGGCACGTGCATGGGCTCATAGCAGATCGAACAGTCCGGGGATCCAGCCTCGACCAGGTCTTCTGGGGTGACGTACGCGCCGAACTCAAGCCCCAACGTCACGAACGAGCGAACAAGCGCGAAGATTCGCCGCCCTTGAGTCCCGAGAATCAACCCCTGCAGTTCCCGTGAGGCGCAAGTCAGCAAATCAACGTCTCATCGGGACCACGTTCCTGCGCGATCTCCTTACCTTGATAAACAGGTACGCAAATGTAAACACATCGGCCATGAACTGCGAGGAACACAACTGCGAGGCATTCCGCATCATCAGTTGGACGCATTCGACGGTGCTGTCGCCACGCATATCACTGTACCTGGTAGTAGCTGCACCACGGGACGCCGGCGAGGAGCGAGCGAAAGAATATAGAGCACATTTCGATGATCCCGTACAGTTTCCGCTGAGATGCCAGACACACGACATGTCAGATCGCTGCTCGCCGGCTTCTCGACATTCACACGAGTTGAGCAATCAAACCTTTCGTCGGTAGAATGCAACCGAAGATGAAGTACGAGGTGCAGCAGACGCTGCGCTGCTGTCGCTTGCTGCTTCTTGGCCCAGCTCTTGGCTGGCAAATGCAGCGTCGTTGTCGCCATTGGTGGACGCTGACACGGGTGGAACAGCGCGTCGCCGACAGAACAGCTTGTCCGATTTGATCGCCGCAACGATGGCCTTGACGCTCAGACTGCAGAGTCGAATCATGAAGTCTGCGTGGAGGTGTTAGCCAAAGAACGAGCACGCCAAGTCGGAGGCGGAGAAACCCTTACCGTTCACCAGCACAATCCAGACCACGTCCCAGAAGGCGCCTTTGTGATTGTTGCTCGCTTCCAGCATCCTTGAGAAGTGAAGGAACGGGTTGGGTTCGCCATTCACAGTGCACAGTGCCACCATGTCGATCGCACACATGCCGACGATGCCGAGGAGGTGGAAGATGCTCGCCTTGTCCTTGAGCGCGACCTGTGCGCGCACGCGCTGGTCCAGCCCGATGATGGCGATCGTCCCCACGACAAACACCAGGATCCCGGTCGCGTGCTGGTACGCAAAATAGATGACGAACAGCGCGACGAACGGCAGCGAGTGGTGGCAGCGCCGGAACAGCGCCTGCAGCTCGTCGAGCGCCGTCTGGTCGTCCGAGTCCGCGTTCTCCTCTGCGCCGCCGGCCTCGGCTTCAGTATGGAGTGCTATATCAGGTGCGTCTCGCTGCGCGCCGGGCTCGGGTCGCTCGGAGCCCGCTCTGGACGTGTGAGGCGCGTCCGCCCGGCGGATGTGGAGCTGGCCGAGCGTGCGGAGGCGGTGGGCACTGGCTTCGGACGCCGAGATGCTGCTCGCCGACCGCCGCCGACTGCGAGGCGACGAACTCGCCCAGTCGTGGCGTGGCGTGGGCAGCAAGTGCGAGGCAGCCGACGCTCCGTCCGAGCGAGGGCTCGGACTGTCCTCCGCCCTGCTGGTGGTCTCGCCGGGTTCTCCATGGGCAGTCGCCCCGCGGCCGTTGACGTCCAGCAGCCAGTGCGACAGCCCGAGCTGGGGGAGCGCCTGCAGCAGCCGCGAGCCGACAGCATCCCCGCTCATGGGCGTGCTGAGCGCCCGCGGCAGCAGCAGTCTCAGCTGCTCGCTCTCGTCCTCCACGTCCTCCTCGTCCTCCGCCGCCGACGCCATGAGCGCCGCGGCGTCCACGACAACGTCCGCGGCCGCACCTGCCGCGGGAATGG
>JAADYF010000572.1:0-17883 GCA_023338175.1 Phytopythium delawarense
ATATGTGCAGTTGAGGTTGACCCATGGATGCGTTGCGGTCATGAAGACCTCGTCTTGACTTCCATCGAAACGAAATGGTCTGCCATCCAACATCCATGGGCTCCGTCTCGATCCTCAGAGGATATCTGCACAAACACTTCTGAGAACTTCCAGACTTGGAATCCCTTGTCGTCTATGAATAGTGTGGCGATGGAGGGTATGCTCTGAGCATGGGTCTGCTCACTGGTCTCTGCTTTCGCTGGCGGATTGGAAGTTCAAAATAGCACTCCCGGTTCTTGCTCGACCCTCGACTTCCAGCGTGGCGGCACTCGTCTCTTCGGCTCGACCGGATGCTGTGAAGCCGACGAAACCCAAGTGACAACAAGAACTGCGCGACGAGCAGACTCGTTGTTCTCACCCCGCGTCTCTCACCGTCACCTGTCAGACCGCAACGACGAA
Organism: Phytopythium delawarense; assembly: GCA_023338175.1. Classification (NCBI taxonomy): domain Eukaryota; phylum Oomycota; class Peronosporomycetes; order Pythiales; family Pythiaceae; genus Phytopythium; species Phytopythium delawarense. Next base: position 439 of record JAADYF010000572.1, read on the forward strand.
TGGGTGGTGGCGCCTCTCGTCCGCGTGGAACCCTCGGGTCGGCTCGAAGCCCACCGGTCGACACGGCACGCTCCGACCTGGGAGGCAGCACCAAGTCATTGACAGGGGTTGGCGCGATGCCACCTCCGGCTGTTGGTGGACCGGTCATCGCTAGCCGCCGCGAGTCAAACAAGCTGCCGACAGGGATCGACGCGCGGATCATCGCGACGCTGCGGCAGCTCAACCTGGCGCGCCGCGCCAAGCCGACGCCCAAGGGACTCAACTTTGAGCGCATCGTACTCAAGTTCTCGCTCGCACGGGACGCGTTCTGCACCATGCACGCCATCTACGACCAGTTCGCCAATGTGAATCGCTTGGTGTTGTTCGTCGTTGGCAGGATCGACGTCGCTGACATTGTTCGCTCCTTTGTGCGATGTTGCCCATGCAGCCAGACAAGGGCGGACTGGACTTTGACGGGCTCAAGGAGGCGCTCAACGCGCTCGGCGCGCAGATGGAGGAGGTTGACATGCGCGAGATCTTCTACGAGTCCGACATGGTGCGCGACAACTCGCTGAGCCAGAACGAGTTCATCATCTCGCTCGCGATCGCGCACTTGCTGGGCCTTATCACCAACTTCGACTCCATCGCGCAGTCGCTGCTAGTCCACACGCCCGAGGACGTGACGCCCGCGCTTCTCGCCGACTCCAAGGACGACCACTTGGGTCTCGCCAGTCCCCGCGACACCAGCAGCGTGTCGACGGTGGAGAGCGCGTCCGAGTTGGTCGCGCGCGTGCTCGACCTCATGGTGACGGCCTACTTGCTGTTCGACACGGACGCGAGCGGGACCATCCAAGTGAATGAGGTGCTCACGCTCATGAAGAAGCACCACGACACAGGTGGCAAGCGCTCGCTCGAGCGCAAGGCGAGCGGCATGTCGTCGCGCGCGATCCGCAATGAGCGGATAAAGGAGCTCGACTTTGATCAGGACGGCACCATCACCTTCCAGGAGTTCGTGCTCACCTTCCAGCGCTGGGTCGGGGCCGACATTGACGTGGACGAGTAGCAGCGCGAGCAGCAGTAGAATTGAGAGCGCGGCAGCGGTGGAAGCAGGCGAGCATGACGTGGAGAAGCAAACCATGGCAGACCTATGAGCGACGCGAGTGTAGAACCCGCCGACAAGACGAATGCAACACGAATGACACGAAGAGAATGCACATGTTCTTCTCTTCTTCCAGTTACCGGCGGCTTGGAGAGCCTTCTACCACTGCACGTAGTGCATGCCTGAGCGAGGACGCTGGTCGGCTGACCTAGGCTGTATAACCAACCGCTTTGCTATGGAGACTTGGGTTTGAACTTGAAGCCGTCGCGTGTCTTGGCCGCGCTCTCGAGGACCAGGTTGAAGATGTAGGGCCACCAAAAGTTGGTGGTGCGGTCGTACACCGAGTAGACGAAGCAGTAGACGACCCACAGCGTGTACACTGGGCAGCAAGCAGTCTCGTGAGCCGCAAGCATCTTGCACAGAGCGAACAGCAACATGAAGACGTACGAGGGAAGAAGCTCATCATGACGAACGGCAGGATGAAGGTGCTCAGCGTGATGCTGAACCACAGCCGGAAGACGGCCAAGATCGAGGACTGTCGGGTCAGGCGGCATACACGTTAGCAACTACCAAAGAGCGGCTGTCAATGGGACCCAACAGCATCAACAGCGTACCGACAGGTGCAGGCGCTTGACACTCTCGTGCTTGGCATCGGGGAAGCACTGGTGCTCGATGAAGTAGTTCATCCGCGCCTCCTTCTCCGTCCACCGCGTGTCTAGGAACTCCTGCAGGTCGCCCGTCACGTCGTCGAACGCGAACTTCTGTCCGTGGATGGACACCGACTCGGGGCCCTTGCCCGCGAGCAGTGACTTCATGGACGGCACCTCCGTGTCCGTCTTCCGCCCGTAGCCCATGTCATACGTCGGCACCTCGCCCGAGTAGCTGGGGAACGCGATCGTGAGGTCGTAGATGTCGGGCTTGGCGTCCTTGACCGCGTCCATGATGATCTGGAGGCCCGACGTGCGCGGCAGCAGCACGCGCTCGAACTTGGGGCGCTTCTCCCTGCACGATCAAGAGCCCAGCGTCGTGAGCAACCACGCTCCAGACAACCTGCCGCCATGGATCAAGCTGCACGTACTTGTCGGCGAACGCCTGCGACTTGGCGACATACTCGGTGTGGATGGTAGTGCCCTCGGGGAAGATGACGAGCCAAAAGGGAAAGTCGTCGTGCACGAGGCCGTCAATGTAGTTGGTGATGTGCACCGCGTCGTGGTCGATGCTGCGGCGCAGGAAGAGGAACTCGAAGAGGCGCATGCCCCAGCCGATGACCGGCAGGTACTTGAGCTGGTCCTTGAGCACGATCTTGATGTTGCCGGCGCCCCGGGAGGCGCGCGCCGCCTGCCAAATGTACCACCAGTCGGCGTCCACCTGGTGGTTCGCGATGATGATCGACGGCCGCGACGTGTCCGTCGGCAGTTGTCCGCTGCTCCAGCAAAGCAACGGCGTCAATATCATTGGCGTTGATGATCAGTCGGAGGAGATGGCAGGACGTACGTGACGTCGAGCTTGGTCTCTGGGAAGCACGAGGCCATGACATCGACCCAGAGCGACTGGCATAGCGTGCTGGACGCGGAGACGGGGTGTTAGCGACGCAGGAAGCGGGGATGGGAGCAAGGCGACAGTCGATCGATCGATCGTCTTGCTGCTCACCCCATGAGCCGGCGGTAGAGCGCCGTGTCGAACGGGCGCACGAGGCACCAGAGGCAGAACTGGCAGAAGTTGATGAGCGCGCTGTTGCACAGCACCCAGAGCAGGTTGGCCGCCGAGTACAGGTGCACGCGGCCGACCATGGCTGCGGTCGGTTGGTGTTGTCGGTCGGTCGGTCGGTCGGTCGGTCGCGATCTTGAGGCGCGGCGGAGGCGCTAGAGCAGTTGTGAGCGCGCTTCCGGCGCGGGTGCCGAGCTCTTTCGCTCGCGCTGCCTCTCAGCTGTCGGCTAGCGCGCGATCAGCGGCTGGGGACGCGCAGGAAGGGAGGAGCGCGGCGGCTTCTGCTTCTTCTTCGCCGGGTGGGCGGACCAAGTGCCGGAATGATGCGCGCGAGCTGGTGACGCCACTCGGCGTGTTCTCCGTGGAGGTCGCGCGAAGGTCGCGCCAAGGCTTCAAGGTAGCTGTTTTCCGAATTTCAGCGAATCAGATACACGGAAATATGTTGTTTGTGATCCAGGTTTTGGCCAATGAAAGCCCTCGGATGACGTGAAACTGCGCCGTTGCTGGTCATGGAAACTGGTCCAAAATGGATGCAAATGCATGGGATGTGAGCGGGAGAGGCTGGTGGGGAATGCTGCGCCTCCTGAAGCCTGCGCGCGTGGACTGGGCGCTGTATATAGACAAGCGAGGGCTCGTCCATGGCGTGTCCGGCGGGCGGCAGCTGCTGCTCCCTGCAGGCGCGGCTACACCATGTGAGAGACTCGCACCGCATGGCATCAGGGCGAGGATTGCATGCAGCTGACGGACAGACTGGCTCAGCTGGAGGCGGCGCGTGCTGCCGAGATGCAGGCGCACGGGCTGCAAGTGCGTGAGCTGCAGCGCGAGGCGGACGCGAGCGCCGAGAGCGAGAAGCAGCTGCGGCTGGAGCTCGCGAGGCTTCGCACGGACAGGTGTCGGATGGAGGCGGAGGCCGCGGCCGCGAGCAGGAGGACGCAGCAGGCGCTCGAGGCGGCGGACGCGCAGCGGGACGCGCACAGCAAGGTGGAGAGCGGTAGTGACGCCCACAGCAGGCTGGGTCTAACGTGCAGTGTGCTGCTCTAGGTGCTGCTGGAGAAGGAAGCCAAGGAGCAGGGGAGTCAGCGGCTGGTGTCTCGCCTGCGGGAAGAACTGGCCGGTTGCCAGCATGAGCGGCAACACCTTGCTGAGGAGGTGGGGCGAGCGGTGTTGGTCTGCTTTGGTTGCTGTCGTGAGTGGCTAATGGGTGCCCGGGGTCTCCTGGCAGCGGGTCGAGCTGCGGATGACAGTGGAGGCGCTGCGGCAGGATGCGGCGGCGCTCCGTGCGACCGGCGAGGAGAGGCTGCAGGCGATCCAAGCGCAGGTGTGCACCACTCGGTGGGTACTGGACCACTTCTTCCCGTTCAGTTGCTGATGATGTGATGGCGCAGGCAGCGGAGATCGGACGGCTTGGCGCCGTGGCCGTCGCCCTGGAGCACGAGCTGGCGGCGGTCAAGCTGCGATACCAGCTGCAGGTGAGTTGCCAGTCCTGCATCAGCTTTAATGCCAGCACGGTGACGCTCTGCCTCGCTTCGTTGCCATGCTGATACAGGAGCAGGAGCTGGCTAGTGCTCGCTTTGCACTTGAGAAGGAGCAGAGGAAGCGGTGCGACGTGGAGCGAGCGCTGGAGCACGCTCTGCAGACCCGAAACCGTGTGATCACATGGAGACGCGGATGGGTCGACGCTCTCCACCGCGATCTCACGCGCCGCGAGCTCTTCATGGCCTGGAAAGCGATGCTCTTGGACGCGATGGGCTCTCGGAACGAGCAGACTGCCGCTGCGAACGAAGCTACCAGGCATAAACTCCGCGGTATTGGGGATGTCTTGCGCGCACAGTGTGCTAGTGTCCGAGATGATTTAGTCCGTGGGAAGACCGAGTGGCAACGGCAACAAGTCCATCTCGAAGCACTTCGCCACCAAGTGATGGCCGTGGAGTTGCCCAAGCTGCTGGCGATCGCCGCGCGCGTCCAAGACCGCAGCGAAATGACAGCGAACGAGGCTCTGAGCAGCTGTGCAGCAGCTCGGGAGGAGTATCGACGGAAGCAGCAGGGAGCTCGAGACCGCGAGGACGCGCTCGTGGAGCTTTTGGCGCGCCGGAGGAGCAACACGTGGCGCAGTCGGGTGTTCAGCGTACGCCAGCTTGAGTTTGGTGCCTGGACGAGGAGGTGGCTAACAGGTATGCGCCGATGCTTTCGCTCTCTCTTTCAGCGGTGGAAGGACTGGCACTTGCGCAACGTCATCGGCGAGACGACGCACGCGGCGATGGTGTCGCGTGTCCCTCAGCCGATCTCAAGTGCGGTTGGTCTTGACCGAGACAGTAACGAGGGCAGAGGATACGAAGCCGACGCCAGTGAGACCCGCACGCCCGAGTCGACGGTGGATTCGAGTCAGGCCAGTGACTCGAGTCTTGCCAGTGTTGGTGCTGCTAGAGTTTGGCCACGGAGTTCAACGGGAAGGAAGCTCGCGGTCGATGCGTTCGCGATCAAGGCCGGCGCGATGCATGACGATGGGTCGTGGCAGCGGTGGCGCCGAGTTGCAGAGTCTGGCAGTGCCCCGCCGCGCAGAAGCCGCGTGCTGCTCCGGTCTCCGTCCCCAACTCGTGACATCAGTAGCCCACAGCCAAGGCGCAGCGATCAGCGCTCGTTCACTTAGGAAGCACAAGCAGGCTCGAGCATGACTTCATCATGTCTATGGAAGACGCTCTGTCGGATCACACGAGGCAAGACCAAAGGTAAATATAGCGGTGAGGAGCGCTGGTCTGGTCGAGCAGGCTACTTTTAGTCGCGGAGCTCATCCTGTCGCCTCAGACGCGAGGTCATGCAGTGTTGGCGCTGGTGAAGCTTCACGAGCCCACTCGGTCCATGCACTGGCGCTTGCAAGCCGCCGCACAGTTGTGAACGCTGGTGGTTATAGCATCCCGCGCCTCCAGCGAGAGTCCGCAGCCATGGAGACCAGCCCGACGGCTTCGAGCGCCAGCTTGCACGCCCCGCTGTTCGACTCGCCGTCCAAGCGCGGCGTGCACCACACGCCGGCGACGTTCACGCCCACCGAGCGCCGCTTCAAATGGCAGGAGCCGTCCAGGAACTCGACAGACGCGCTGTACAAGCTGCCGATGTGCATCGGCGCCGGCTCCCGCAAGAGCTTCGGCACGAGCACGCGCGAGGACTGGGACCCAGCGAGGAAGCGAGGCAACCCGTGCGCTGGGCCAGGCTCCTACGAGTCGCCGATGTCCTGCGGGCGGCAGTCGAACTCCGAGCGTCGCACAGCAGCGTTCGCAGCGTTCGACAACGCGTCGAGAGCATCTCTACGAGGTGACATGACACCATCTCCCGGACCCGTGTACGACCTCCCGATCGCGACTGGATCGGCACCGTCGCCCAAGATCGGCACGTCGACACGCCCGCCACTGAGCGGCAAGTCAGAGGGCCCGGGACCCAATCTCATGCTGCCCAGCGCGTTCCGCGAGTACCGCGCGCTCGTGGCGCCGACGTTCGGCACGGAGAAGCGCCTGCGGTCGGGTGTCTCGCCTGGCAACGCCACGCCCGGAGCGGTGTACGACGTGGCGGTCACGGGCTTCCGCACGGGTCCGGCCTCGTCCTTCAGCCACGCCAAGCGCTTCTAGAGGAGGAAGCAACACCCATGAACGCATCCCGACAGCAACATGAACGACACTTACGACTTGCAGATGACAGCCCGAGTCACGTTGGTTCACCTCCCATTGGCTTGTTGATTAGTTGTGCTCCAGTCCTCGTGCTCTGCTCTGCCCTCCGTTTGCTGCTGCGTCAGTTGCGGCCGATCCTTGACGACACGTCTTCAAAACAGCGGCCGCGCTCCTCTAGGAGGTCAACACAGCAGCAAACACGCACGAGGACGCGGGAGACGGACGAGCGCGCAGCTTAGAAGAGCTGGAGCTTGACCTCCTTCGCCGCCTTGAAGTCGGCGTCCTCGAGGTTGAAGCGCTTCATGTACGCGTCCAGGTCCGCCTGGAGCTCCTCCTGCTCGGCAGCCGTGAGCTGGATGACCTGGCCCTGCTTGGCCTCGAGGCCCTCAGCGTAGGTGCGCAGCTCCTTGGCGAAGAGCGCGGCCACGTCGTCCTCCTTGCCCTCGTCGGCGTCCGTGTTGGCCAGGATGTCGACGGCGTGCTTGAAGGCGGCGGCCTTGAGGGCCTTGTCGCCCTTCTCGATCGTGGCGCGCACGTTCTTGGTGGCGGCGGCCACCATACTCTTCTGCAGCTCCTGGTTGTACGTGGCCTCGATCTCGCGGATCGACTCGAGGTTCTTCACGAACGTCTCGCGCGTCTTGTGGCGCAGCTTGTAAGCCTGCACCTCGCACATGAGGGCCACGGCCTCCTTGTGCGCCTCGGCGACGACGGCGATGTCCTCGTGGATCGACAGCATGGCCTCGTGCGTGCCGAGCGTCTCCTTGGCGAGCGCGATGTTGGCGTTCTCCACGGCGTTGTGCTCGCTCAGGATGGCCTCCGCGCGCGCGTCAAAGTACGAGCCGATGGCCTCGCCGCCGAACTTGTACACGGACGTGCAGAAGAGCAGGAAGCAGCACGCGAGCTGCGTCTCCTCGTTCAGCACGTAGATCTGTGTTCGCAATCGACGCACACCACCACGTCCGTCCGTCAGTCTCCAACGTCCGCCCTGCTGCTCTACCAAGCCAGCACCAGCCGCGCACGTACGCCGTTGCTGATGGTGGGGATGGCGAGCGCGCCGATGAGCGGGGCCGAGATCTTCCAGTCGTCCAGGCCGTACTTCTGCAGCAGGCCCTCCGTCGGCACCTGGATCACGTCCGAGGCCTCCTCCTCGTCCTTCTGGCGCGCGCCGCTGGTGTGCAGGGCCAGCGGGCGCAGCGCCTTGGGCGCCACCTTGACGGGCACGGCCAGCACGCGGGCGTTACGGAGGGCGAGGCGGCTCAGCATCTTCACGGGGCGAAGGCGATCGGTCGGTCGGGCGTCGGCGCTTGCAAAGTGTGGCGCTCGAGGGGGGCGACGCAAAGGAAGGGAAGGGGGGCCACTCGTGAATCGTGCGGCGGAGAGCGAACAAGTTGCGCGTGCGCAACTGCAGCAACGTAAATGCTCGCAAGAGCAACTGAGGCAACGTAAGAAAAGGCGACGCGCAACGTTAGAAGGAGTGATGGTCAGGGAAACGATTTGTCAAACAACGGGGTTGGAAGAAGCGGCGGCCTTTCTTGGTCGGCACTTGGTGTTTGTATGGCGAGGAGCAGCATTGAAGGCAACATGAGCATGCCGATGCCGATGTGGTGATGGCGATGGCGACGACGACCACGCGCTATTTATATCGATCTGGTGGGTCTCACCATCCGCAACACGATCCTGCGAGCCTGCTCAACGCTTCGGTGGGCGTGAAGTGGTCCATTGCTCGAAGCAATGGGCGTCTGCGCGAGTTTCCTGGCGCCGACGCTGGAGCGGCTGTACGAGGTGGACGAGCGCCACGTACTCGGCGAGGGGACGTACTCGGTCGTGCTCCGGGGACGCGCGCGCGCGACAGGAGCGCCGGTGGCCGTCAAGCGCATCGACAAGCGGCAGCACGCGCTCGGCCGGACGCAGCTGTGGCAGGACGAAGTCGCGCTGCTGCGCCAGTGCGGAGAGCACCCGCACGTGATCGCGCTGCGCGACGTGTTCGAGACCCCGGCGCACGTGTTCATCGTCATGGAGCTGGCCGAGGGCGGCGAGCTCTTCCAGGCTCTGATCAGCGTGCGTTGGACAAGCTCGGTGACCTGTGGATGGTGAAGATGGCAGACTCGTTGACCGACTTATGCGTCGCGTATGTCGTCATTCAGGAAGGCGCGTACTCGGAATGGGACGCAAAGCGGTTTATGAGACAGATCATCCAGGCCCTGCAGTTCCTGCACGAGCAGAACATCGTGCACAGGTGCGAGTCAGAGCTACAACGTGCTGGACAAGCGTCGCTCAGCTTGCTGTCTTGGCGTGGTGCAGGGACATCAAGCCAGAGAATTTGCTGCTGACGTCGAGCGACTCCAGAAGCGCTGCGATCAAGCTGGCCGACTTTGGCATGGCCACCCTCGTGAATGTGAGTCGGATGTCGACTTGATCGCGTTCTCGTTCGATTCTCCTGATCGGACATGTGTCCTCGCTACAGGACTCCAGCTTCCTCTCTGCCAAGCATCTCAGCTGGGCATACTGCGCACCCGAGGTGCTCCAAGCGTACCCTGCGCTGGTGAATCCGACCTCGCTGTCCGACACTGAGCCACCAGTTGCAGCCCAAGGAACTGCTGCATCGACCAGTGTCAAGAGTGACATGTGGAGTGTGGGGATCGTGCTGTACGTATTACTGAGCGGCATTCACCCGTTTGATCCCGACGGACGCCACACACGAGAGCAAATCATCTCCAGCATCCAGGAGGGGTCGTTTTCAATCTCTGATCCGTTGTGGGATCCGGTTTCGAGAGAAGCCAAGTCGATCCTGAGCAAATTGTTGAGTCGAAACCCTGAAGATCGCCCTAGCACCATGGAGGCACTCCATCACGAGTGGTTTGAATCGCCGCACACCCCGCGCGAATCGCTCAGAGTCTCGGTCACGAACGGCCTTGGGTTGTATCAGCGCTTGATGCAACGCAAGTTCAGGGTATGTCGCGAACATGTGATTGCGCTGATTGGTTCGTTTTCGGTTGGTGCTAACGTGGAGTCCTGTTGTGGTGTGGGTTTGTCACTTCCAGACAAGTGTGTTTGTTGCGTTGGCCGCAAACAACTTCCGTCGCAGCCTGGAGAAATCGCGAGGTTCCCGGTCCAGCAGTGTGAAGGGCGATCTGTTGGTACCTGGTGCGGCTACTGAAGCTGAGATCCGGGCTCCTGATGCCACCGATGGTACAGTAAGCACCTCGTCTGACAATCTGGTGCCTGTCCTCGCCACGATCCCTGCTCCCGTTGACACGAGTGATGTCACGATCTCGGAAGTTGGTGGGAGTGCGTCTGCTCAAGAGTCTTCTCAGCATGAATCGGCTCCGAGTTCTCCGATGTCGACATTGGGGCGAGTTTTTCAGAGAATGCCCTCGTCCGACACAGTTGATCCGATGATCACTGACACTCGGAGTGCATCAGTGGACACGGTCGCTATTGGAGAAATCAGCAATGACTGACAAAGTCGACGCCAGCCAAACCAAGCGCGGGAATATTTGAAACGTCGAGGGTCGAAACAGTCGCGGCGTCTCTTTGGTTCCAAAGAGACTGGTAACAAGGTGGGCGAGTTGGCAAAACATTAGATCCCAGTGGATGCAAGCGCGCCGGGCGGTCGATGTCGGAGGCCCGGTAGCCTGTGTGTGAACTAACGGATTGTCACTACAGCTATCACGATGAGCGGCAACAACAATGCATCCCTCGAGGTGCCTCCAGAGTTCCGCGCCTTCTTCACGGCCGACCAAATGGACGAGCTGATAGCGCAATTCCAAACAAGCGACGCGGACGGCAGCGGGTCCATTGACGAGCAAGAGTTCCGCGAACTTCTCACTCGCATGTCGTTGGTGGTCTCGGACGCGGAGGCGGGCGATCTCGTGGCGAGCATTGACACGGATGGGAACGGTCTAATCGAGTTCCCCGAGCTCGTGACGATGGTGGTTCGAATCAAACAGGGCGACGAGCGCTTCTCCGCGCTCAAGAAGCTCCTCGAGACGCTGGAGTCGACGCCAATCTCCCTTCTGCAGCGCGAAGCCAGTAAGCTCTGATTGCTGGTTAGCTGGGCGGCGATTGGTTTGACTAACGCAGTAATTGCTTGGGGATTCATGCTGGGCAGACAAATTCGGCCTCTCTGTATCCTACCAGCTGATAGAAGAGCGGGAAGGAACAGCAGCAACGCCAGTCATGTTCCTGATGGAGCTGCAGATATCAGGAAAGTGGTGTGGCTCCTCTGGATCGGAGAAGCTGCAGGCGATCGGGAAAACGACGCGTGAAGCGAAGTTTAAGGTTGCGGAAGCAGGGTTGGTCCGGCTGAAGAAACTGAAGCCTGGACTCGCGTTCGATCTCGGATTCCTACCTCCTGACTGGGAATCGTGGATGTTTGAGAACCTCGAGCGCGGCGGCAAGCCAAAGAAAGTCATGCAGACTCTCCGCGAGAAAGGGTTCTCGCCTGCCAACAACGCGCTGCTAATGCAAAAGATATCCGCGCGCATTTCGTCGCGGCGGCTACGAACAAAGGTACGCACGATCCATTCACACCCGTGTTATTTCATCGTGCTAAATGCTGTGTCCGGTGATGTGGCTCGCAGCGGTCGGCGCCGCGTAGTATCTACGACCAGAGCGAAGCCGATAGCGTTGTGCCTTCTACATCTCGCGTCAGTGCTCATGATGACCCAGCTTCTCGGTCACCGGCCAAGCCAAGTACTATGCCGCGTCGCATGGACCCGCAGTGGGTGCACTGGTATCAACAAGAGGTCGCAAGAGGCATTGACGGACGAGTTGTCCTCGAAGAGCTTGTGAGCCGCGGCTACGAGCCGGAGAAGAACCCGTTGTTCACGCAAAGCCTTCTTCGAACACACAAGAACCGTGACGACAAGTCAAGCAACGGACCGATCGCCACTGCTTCCGTTCCATTCTCGTTCTGGAACGCGCTCGAGGCAGGCAATCTGGCTGACGCCGAGCTGTTTGTGTACGGTGGGCAAGACGTTGACGCGACGCAGCAAGATGCCAACACACGGCTGGAAATGGCGCCGTTGCACCTTGTGTGTAAGCACGGACACCTCCCCCTAGTCAAGTTTCTGCTGAGTGAAGGCGCCTCCGTCGATGCTTTGGACAGTTTCCATCGCTCCCCGCTGCTGATTGCGGCGCGCCACGGCTACAGCGACGTATGTGAGCAGCTTCTGCGGCATGGTGCCAGCATTTTCACGCTCGACAACCTAAGCAACACTGCACTTCACATGGCAGCATTCACCGGGAGCTCTGCGATCGCAGCCCAAGTGCTGCGTTGCCATGACGACCGATTCCTCCTGTTCCTCGCACGCTTGCCGCAACAGACCGGACGAAGTTACGGGATGGTGATGAAGGAAGCGTACGACTCCACGATGCGGCGGAAACTGCGTGACAACCAACGTCGACGGTTCCACTACTCGTGGTTGCTGGAGACGGCCCAGTTGGTGCACTCGCAGTTATTTGATGGCCACTCGCACGAGGTGTTGGTACCAGCTCCGCAAAAGTTCTTCATGGACTACTTGGTGGAGCAATACTCCAATGAGCTGACGAGCGGATTGCTCGCCAGCCAAGACAACGATGATGACGACGGCGGTGGCGATGAGGATCCTGGAGACAACAACCGCAAACAGGAGCCGGATGATCCTGCTGTTTGGCTGTCGCTAGCTCACATGACGTTCTATGTTGACCGCTGCCTGCGCCACATGTACAAGCACACGGTGAACAAGCAAGGACGAACAGCCCTTCACGTCGCTTGCGACGAAAACCTCGTGTGCACACACGAGCGGGTCATTCACCTGCTAGCTGAGAGACACGGCTGCTCGCCTCTGTTTGTCGATCACACCGGGAGCCAACCGATAGATCTGGTGCTTTCGTGTCGCGGTCGCCCGGGCAGTCCGAAGGGCGATGGTGCTCACGAGCAGCGCTTGGTTCAGGAAAGAGAAGAGCGCGCAAAACAGCGGGAGGTTCGCAAGGAAGCTGAGCGCGTAGCGCACCGACGTAAAGTGTGGCAGGAAGCAGTGAACCAGCTTGGTGGTGACTACGACGATCTTGAGACTCTGGCTCGCATGCGTGGTGCCGTCAAAGCCGCAGCGGATTCCCGCAAGCGCACCGATACACGACGGTCAGTACCCGAAAGCACTGAAGCGGATAATGCGCCAGCGCTCATCGCTGGTTGGAACATCTACAGCGAACCTCAGAGTCGCAACCGCCTGTTTGAGAACGCAGCGTCGGGTTTTGTGCAGCACCAAATGCCTGCCAAGGTTGCCGCAGAAGTGCGCACCCGCCTCGCGTGGAAGGAGAAGATGGAAACAAACGCGCGCTTTGTCGAGAGGAACCGCCTCGCCCCCGAGTGGGAAGTGCATCGTGTCAACGGCACCGACATTTACTTCTTCTACAACCGATCAGCTGGCACCTGTCAGTGGATCAAGCCGCAGATCAAAGCTGATGACAAGGAGAAAGCAGAGATGGCTAAGTGGAAAACCAAGCGCGTGTTCGAGGATGAGGAGCAACTCGAGGACGAACCCGATCGCGAGAGTCTAGCGCTTGTGTTCTCCGGTGCGCCATCGCCTGCGATCATGAAGAATGCGGCCACGCGTCGGATGCTGGGATATTGGCGAGAGTGCGTTCTCCACTTCGGAGGTGAAGGGGGTGCCACCTTTTACGTGAACGAGGTGACACAAGAGCTGTCGATCGAGAAACCCGATGAGGTTTTACGCCTTGAGCGCGACCGCTACGCACACGGACTCCTTCAGACTCGAAGCGAAAGCATTGAAGAGGTACGAAGATGGAGAACGCTCGATGCCATGTCAACGAGGGTGCTAACTATTCACTTGTGGGACCTGTGCGGTTGTCAGCATGCTGCTGGATGGGAGCGGTTCTACGACACAGACACGACCCACACGTTCTACTACAACTTGTTGACTGGCGACTGCGTGCATGACTCATTCGCGACGCGCGATTTCCTCACCAGCATCCGAAAGGTTCGAGGCAAAACACGAACCAAGGCCGAGATCGAGGCTTCACTCACGGAGAAGGAGGTTCTTCAGCGAAGGCTTGAAGAACGGGAGTGGAGGCAGGCGCTTGTGAGAGCGCGTCAGCACGATGAACTGGTCGTGCAGCAGCAGAAAGAGCAAGTAGAGCTGGCGCAGACACTCAAGCAGCAGGATGCTGAACTGGAAGAAGCTATTCAGCGTCTCGAGGAGAGCATCGCTCGCGAGCATCTGGGTGGAGAGGCGACACAGTTGGGAAGTGGGTCCAAGGCGAGCGAGGGTCGTGGTGACTTTACGGTCGTCAAGGATGGCGCATACGTTGCCTCTCGCTTTGCACGCGAGCTCGACGTGTTTCTATCCGCTCGACGAAACCAGTTGCTGACCTCGGAGCCACCACCAGCGTCTGCGTCAGGTGCGATAAGCTCTCGATGCTCAGAGGATGATGAAATTGCGCGGAGTCAGGTTCGGGAACGCACTCTCGATGAATTAGAGCTAGAAAACGCGTCCATTGAAGATGTGGACGCGAGTATCCCGATCCGAGAGCGTCGACGAGTGAGTCGAATCCTGGTGAGGACTGCTGCGCGATTGCCACGGACAGGTCCTGCCAGCGGGACGGAGTCTGTCAGCTCGGCAGTCACCAGTGAAGAGCTGTGCCGGTGGGGATGCGAGCGCTGGATTCCACGTCGTCAGCGCGCATTGGAGACGCATGAAACCCACGAGTGTGAGCGGCGACTGATGATCTGTCGACTCGGGTGTGGTCTTGTTCGTGAAGCCCGCCAGTGGCACGCCATGATCAACTTGAGCGAGGGTGGGAAGCATTCGTCGATGGCGTTCATCTTTGATCACGAGAGCGAACGGAAGCGCGAAGGGGACGATAACCTGTGCGCATTCCGAATCGTGTCATGTCCGCGATCTTGTGGCGTGTGGGAGCCGCACGTGCGTCTGGCAATTCATATGAAGGAGACGTGTGTGAAGCGTCCTGTCGGCGATCTCTTTTGCCGTCTCAACTGCGGCCAAGTGTTTCGCGGCGATGCGGATAGTCACAAGGGACACGACCACGAACTGCTTGCGCTGGAGCAGGCCCGGATCGCCCACGAGCAAGATGCGTGTCCGCTTCGCCTGGTTGACTGCACATGGACTTCACCACCTTGCGGAGCGCGTATTCTGGCAAAGGACCGGAAAGCGCATCGCAAGGCTCACGTGTTGTCCTCGGGCGTCGTCGGTTTCCTCTCGGTGGGGGCCGTTCACGAGTACAAGGTGCCACGCGGAGTTCGCACGCTCAAGGTGCAGGCGTGGGGTGCTGGCGGAGGCAGTGGGATGCTCAAGGCTCGCGCCTCTGGACGAGGTGGAGGCGGAGCGTTTGTCGAAGGCGAGTGCGCCGTAAACCCAGGCGAGACGCTGTACATCGTGATCGGTGAAGGTGGCGGCGCTGGCAAGAGCGCGCGGATGGTTGAGGTTAGCGAAGACGTCGTGGGGAAGCAGGATGGATCGGACTCGCCGATAGTCAAGCGAGAGGCGAGGATGGAGACGGTCGTAGGCGTCGCGAGTGGCGGTGCTCCTGGAGGTGGAGCGGGGCACGCAGGGAATTGCGAGACGGCGTGTGGTGGAGGTGGCGGCTTCACGAGCGTCTATCGGAAGAGCGCGTATGGCATCGAGTACTTGGTGATTGCTGGCGGCGGTGGAGGTGGAGGCACTTGCCGAGGTGGTAGCGGCGGAGCTGGCTTGCGACTCAAGACGACGCTGTTGAAACCAGGAGACGACACCCGATGCGGTCAACCAGGCGGGAACGAAGCCATGAGCGGTGGAGCGGCTGGCGTATGCGACCCACTCAACGCGTTCTGCAGGTTCCAGGCAACCGCTGGGACGAGCATGCAAGGCGGAAACGGCGCTGAATATGGCGGAGGAGGGTGTGGCGGGTTCTTTGGCGGAGGTGGAGGAGGATTTGCTCCAGGAATTGTCGGTGGTGGCGGCGGCGGCTCCAGCTACATCAACACCTCTGTGTTCGACGCTTCGACGGTCCACGTTGAAGTGGGGAGCACCGATGGAAACAGTAAACCCGGCGGCCTTCGCGAAAACCCTCCCCCGGCCCCTGACCGCGAAGACGAAGGCTGCATTGTGGGCGAAGGAGGTGTTGGGTCCATGCTCGCAACAGCCCGCGGCAGCAACGGCGGAGTGCGGCTGGCGCGCTCGGGCTTCTTCAACGACATGAAAGATCTGCGGTGACAAGAATGGAGATGCCAGGAGGTTATTTCTGCCTGCACAGGACGCACGCGGCCTCGCTATTTCAGGCCGGCTTCAGCGCCTTTGGCTCCTCGAAGACCACGCACAGTCAAGCACGCGACGGCGTTTGCAGCAGCCGGAGCAGGAGGTGATCATCCTCAACCTGAACGCTTCATCACCATGGAGCATGCTGCGGGTGAAGACTTGCGGCCGACCATGCGTCGATCGCCGACCAAACCGATCCCGCGCTACATGATGCCCAACTTCTCGTCGCTGCTGCCGGCTTACGCGAACGCCGAGGCTGACCACATCCGGAGCGCGTTCGCGCGCACACACCACGCATCGATCCAGAAGCTTCCCGCTCGCCTGGCTCCCCAGGCTGTGAATCGCGCGCGGCTGGAACAAATGGACGCGAATCGACTCTCGCTGCCTGGAGAGGGACTTCAAACGAGCTCGGACCTGTCGACAAGCTCTGTCTACTCGAGCAAGTCGCCGCGTACCAAGACAAGGACTGCAGGGGCGGCGATCACCACCAACAAGAGCGGGTACTTCCAGCCGCTCGAGTATGCGCCATCCCCCTTCAGCCTTCCAGACGAGCTCGCGCAGCTCGAGCGACTCAAGTCGCAAGTCCACCGCTCCGCCATCAGTGGCGCGCCGTTCGTTAGTAGCAACAACCCTACCAAGCTCAAGTACGAGGACTCGTTCGGGGACTCGGGCTTCCGGTACCCCCACTTGGCCGAGCCGTCTCCTCCACTGGCGAAAGACGTTGGCGTCAAGAAGAACTTCCTTCGCAAGTCGAGCGGCGGGCGAGCTCGCAGCGTCCTAGCTGGCGAGCCACGAGGATTCGGCGGCTTTGGCGGCGGCGGTGTCGTGACGCGCAAGCTTCTGCCAGACATGATCCGCGAGCTGCACGACGTGCTGCGCGGCGACTGGCCCGAGCTAGACTTCGACGTTGTGCCCGACGAGACGGACGAAGCGATCGTCGTGTGTGTGCGCGAAACATCCGTCGAGAGCGAACCTGCACTCGCAGCTTACATGAACGTGCTTGTGCGCAGCAACCACGTGGTCGCGAGCAAGTACCGACTGCAGAAGGTGGCGGAGGACTGGAACGTCAAGCCTGGCGACGGCGCACTCTACTTCGCGATGCGTCCGCCGTGGGCCAAGAACCGCTCCAAGGACCTGGTCGTGGTGCTCGCCAGTGGGAACGGCGTGTAAGTGGGTGTTCAGGCACGCGGGAGTGGGTGGCAGGGGGAGCAAGAGGAACCGGATCGACAACATATATTACGACGACAAGAGACTCACGGACGCCCCGCTCACTTGGTGGTCCACAGATCGGCGCCTTCATCGGCGTCCGAGTCCCACATGAAGGCGTTGGAGCCCCACTTGGTGCCCTCGTGCGGCGGGCAGCCACCATGGCGACTCATCATGTCGATCTCGCCCTCCGGCGTCTGCGTGTAGAAGAGCGAAGCGTGGAGTCCGCGCGGAGGCACAGCCAGTCCGGTGGAGCACTCGCTCATACCCGTGCGCACGATCTCCTCGTCCGAGAAGCGGTCCAGCGCGTACGGGAAGACAGTCTCGCCGCCGATCTTGGTCTGGTTGTTTAGGTAGATGAAGAGCGTCACGTAGCGCTGCGGGTGGTGGTCCGTGACGAACTTGGGCATGTTGTAGTGCAGCTCGCGGAAGACGCTGCTGATACCCACGCGGTTTTCCCACGTGCGGATGGCGAGCTCGGCGAACTGAGGGAACACCTGCAGCACCTTGAACAGCACGTGGTTGCGACCGCGGTTGACGA
>JAADYF010000573.1:0-17880 GCA_023338175.1 Phytopythium delawarense
GACGCGTCTCGAGACGAGAGTCTCAACGCCGACGAGAGGTCATCTCGACGCGAAAGGAGCGGCGAACGCCGAGCCAGTCGGTCGAACGGGTGCGGGATCCTGGGTCATTGATCCGTGGTCATTGATCAGGGCGGTCTGCCACAAGAGCGAGCGAACACAGACACCAATCCGATCTCAGCCTGCCACGTTGGGATCGCGCGGGAAATCAGGTGTGCTTGCTGTTCGCACCGAATCATTGAACAGCCGCGCGTTCGAACACCGCAGCTGTTTCTCGCGACCAGCCAGCGTGTGCGGCGGGTATTGCTTGCCGTGCATTAATCGACACCGTGCGCTGTTGTCCTATCCCTCGCCGCGTCCGATCCCGCGCAAGCCTCTTCCCTGCGGCCAGATGCTACCTGATAGGTGCTGCGGCTCTCAAGTGGACCCTCTCCGACGCCTTTCTTCTTGTTTCGCGTCCAACTTGACACTGCACTCGTGCATTTCCCCGGCCGCCGGCACCTAGCTACTGTTTTGTATATTATCGCCTGGTAGTAGTCGACGCCTGAGATGACGGCGGCGCTTGCTCCGATGGCCACGACGCCCGCGCACGGCCAATACGACCGCGTCTCGCTCAGCGCGTCACCTTCGACGTCCCTCGCGGAGGCGACACCGATCCTCGCAGATGAAGAGCAGGACGAGCCGCAGCGCCGCCGCCTGCACGCGGATGAGGTCGACAAGAAGGTCGTGGTGATCGATTGCGGCGAGCAGGACGCGGCGACGACCGAAGTGGCAGCGCAGGAGACCAAGCCCAAGCCGCCCGTCCGCGCACCGACGGCCCGCATTGAGTTCCTGAACGGGCTGCGCGGCCTCGCGGCGCTGCTCGTGGTGCAGCAGCACGCCAACTACATGTTCGACATCAACCTCGGCGCGTGCGCCGTCGACACGTTCTTCGTGCTCTCGGCCTTCCTGCTCACCATGCTGTTCGAGCGCAAGACGCGGCAGATGCTCCAGCGCCGAGCCAACATCCGCCAGTGGGTTCTCATGCTACTCGACTACTTCTCCAAGCGCTTCTTCCGCGTCTACCCGCTGTTCGCGGCCACTGCGGTCGCGGTCGCCGCGTTGTCACCTGCTGACCGCGCGCAGTACTTCCGCGTCAAGAACCCGGAGCAGTACGACCTGCTCGAGGTGCTCGCCTTCAAGTTCGAGGCGCGTTACCATGTCTTCTGGACGCTGCCGGTCGAGATCGGCTACTACTTCCTCATCCCCGTGTTTGTCTTCGTGATGGTGGCGCTGCGTCATCGGTGGTGGCTGCTCGCCGCGCCGCTCTACGTCTGGGTCGTCCATGAGGGCCTCTACACGTTCCGCACGAGCCACTTCCCCTTGGCGCCGCACGTCCCAACGTTCCTGGCTGGCTCGCTCGCCGCATTCGTCTACACGCGGATCGACGAGCGCATCAAGGCGAGTGCTTTCGAGTTCTCCAAATGGCAGTGCGTGGTGGTGCGCGTAGTGGAGGGTGTATTCCTGTGTCTGTTGTTGAGCATCGGGTTCAAGGGTCTCTTCTTCCACTGGGTGCACGAGAACCCGGTGCCCGCCACCCAGGGGTTCCCGTTTATAAGTGTGCCCGTGACGGTGGTCATGGTGATCGAGATGGTGCTGCCGTCGGCGCTGTCGCGCGCGCTCGAGTGGAACTTCCTGTGCTACGCCGGCAAGGTCAGCTTCTCCATGTACCTGCTGCACAGCTTCGTCATCTACAGCCCGTACGTGTCGGTGGAGAAGACTCGGTACGACCTCTTCTTCGCGCAGTTCGGCCTCATCTTCCTGCTCTCGACCGCGTCGTACTGGCTGATCGAGTACCCGTCTCAGCTCGTGGCGCAGCGCATCAGCAAGAAGATGAATGCGCTGAGTCGGTCGTACGACCACATCGGAGGCCCTAGCATTGGCTGCTTGTCGCGCGGGTGCTCGTCTCTCGCTTCGCGGCGCAGTGGCGAGGTCCACGTCTAGAGTCTTGGTGGCTCTGTCATCAAGCGCGCGTGTGTGTTGTAGCGTAGTGGTCGGTGTAGTGATGGATGTCGTCTGTGTATCATAGTTCGGCTCGCCTCGAGCCCGCCAAAGTGTCTGAATAATCTCAATCCCATGCGGGCCGCTCCAGTGAGAGCAAGAACCAAGCTGTGGCTGTGACCCGTGGGCTTTGATCACCAGCATGTGTGTCGACGTTGGTCTGTCGCTCGTCGACCACTGCCCATGAATCCCAAGGTGAGAAGACGCTCCGATCGCTTCCCGGAGACACCGTGTTACGCGGAGAAGTCCAAGTTCAGCGCCAGTGGTGAGAGCAGTGCGCGGCCGGACTCATGTCCCCCATAGAGCCCTGGCAGCGTGCTGGGTGGTCCATCTGCGGCGTTTGCTCAAGGTGAGTGAGGCCAAGCGAACATCAAAGACAATCCACAAGCCTTGTGCTCACAGTTGGTCATGGTATTTGGTGCATGCACCACCTCCGTCTCTACCAGCCCATGGCGCAGCCGTCGGCGCGTCCGTCTGACCCAGCGCAGAGCACGCCAGACACGGGGTCCCGCAGGATGATCTGGCCGCGGCCGAAGCCCGAGCGCGCGAGTCCGCTGACGACGCGCACTTGGTGGCCGAACTGGGAGGCGAGCGCGCCGGTGACGGTCTCGCCCAGCGTGTCCTCAACGAGCACGTCGCTGCTGTCGCCCTTGTGCGGCTGCAGACAGAAGCGGCCGGCGTCCAGCGCCTCCTGCGGGTTGAGCCCGTACAGCAGCTGGCTGCACACCATCTGCACGTGGCCCTGTGGCTGCATGAAGCCACCCATGACGGTGAAGCTCGAGTGCAGCTCGCCCGAGGCGCCGAACGTCGTGATGGCCGGGATGATGGTGTGGTACGGCCGCTTGCTGGGTGCCAGCGCGTTCGGGTGGGCCGCGTCGCGCAGCTCGAAGTTGCTGCCGCGGTTCTGTAGCGTGAAGCCGCAGTCCTTGGGCACGAAGCCCGTGCCGAAGCCCTCGTAGTTGCTGTTGACCATGGACACGGCGTTGCCACGGCCATCCACAACCTGGAAGCTCACAGTGTCACAGCTCAGCGCTGGGCTGCCGCGCCGCACGTCGACACTTGCGCGCGCGCGGGAGATGAGCGCGGCGCGCTCCTTGGCGTACTCGCGGCTCAGGAGCTGCTCCACGGGCACAGCGTTCGTGTCCATATCGCACACGAACCAGCGCGCGTCCGCAAACGCGAGGCGCATGGCCTCGATCAGCAAGTGGAGGTACTCGGCGCTGTTGTGCGGCGGCAGCTCGGCGTCCGCCTCGGGCAGCAGCTCGGACAGGATGTTGAGCGCGAGCAGCGCCGTGATGCCCTGTCCGTTGGGTGGGATCTCGTGCACGTCGATGCCGCGGAAGGTCGTCTTGATGGGCGTCACGAACGACGACGAGTGGCTCGCGAGGTCCTCGCGCGTCAGGACGCCGCCTTTGAGCTGCACCATGTCGACAACGGCCTGCGCAATGCGGCCCTCGTAGAACCCGGACTTGCCCTTGGCCGCGATCTCCTCGAGGCACGCTGCCAGGTTGGGGTTCTTGAACACCTCACCGGCCTTGGGTGCCTCGCCGCTCGGCGTAAGCAGCTCAGCGGCGTACGGCCCGCGCTCGAGCTGCGACTTGCCGCGCAGCCAGGACGCGGCGGTCAGCGGCGCAACCGGGAATCCCTCTTTGGCGAGCTCGATGGTCGGCGCCAGCACCTGCGCGAGGGACTTGGAGCCCCAGGCGTCGATGGCGTCGACCCATCCCGCTACCGCGCCCGGGACCGTGACGGCGTGGCCATGGTCGCGTGGGATGTCCGTGTCGGCCGTGCCGAAGTCGGCGATGGCGCGCTCGCGGGTCAGCGCCGCCGGGCTGCGGCCGCTGCCGTTGACCCCGCGCACCGACTTGGTCTCGGCGTCGTAGAAGAGCAGGAAGCAGTCGCCGCCGATGCCCGTGGAGCACGGCTCGGTGAGCGCGAGCGCCGCCGCGACGGCGATGGCCGCGTCCACGGCGTTGCCGCCGTCCTTGAGCACGCGCAGGCCGATCTCAGTCGCCAGCGGCTGCGAGCTGGCCACCATGCCGTGGCGCGCGAACACGGGCGAGCGCGAGCCGATGGAGACCATTTCAGCGGCGTCGGAGGGTCGGGGAAGGTCGGAGGGTCGCTGGGAGGCTCGAGACGCGCGCGGGGAGTCCGGAAGTGGCTCGGGAGGCCACTCGCGCGCCCAGAGAAGGCTGCGTCATCGACGTCGACACACTCAACACGCATCCGGTTGTTCAATGGGCGGCTACGAACGCATCCCCCCGGTTTGATGTGCATGGTGTGGACCCCATGAGTTATCGTTCCAGAAGGGTTCTCACACGACTGTGTGGAGCGGTCTAGACGTAAATGTGGAGCGCCCCAGATGGACAACGAATCCCGCCAAAAACGCTTGGATTGGAGGGAAGACCCGCCAAGTCACTTGCGTTCACTATCGACATAGGCAAGAAGGGCAAGTGGCCACAGCAGGCGATTCATGACTAGCAGCAGCGCGGCACTCGAGGACGAGGCGACGGCTGCGCGTGACCAGCAGCAGCAGGCAGAGGCGGAGGCGCAGGGGGCGCAGCAGCCGGCAGGCAGCGTCCAGGCGGCGGCTGACAAGGCAGTGGGCAAGGCGGTAGCCGAGGAGGAGATCGAGGAGGGCGAGGAGGTGGAGGAGCGGCCGCCGACGCCGGCGCCGACACCGACGCCCGCGCCGAGACCCGAAACGAGTGCCGAGCCTAGCACCAAGCCGGTTACCGCGGTGGAGGACGCGCCCAAGCCCCAGGCGGAGGAGCAGGAGGAGCGGACGGAGAGCAAGCCGCCGCCGGCGGACGGGACGCCCGAGTCGCGCTCGCGGCGCGCCAGGAGCAGCGTTGTGTACGAGCGCTACCTGAACGTGAAGCAAAACGCGCTCAAGCAGGCGGGGAGCATGGAGATCTCCAACTCGACCGGTGCGGGCTGTTGTTTCCCCTTTGATATATGCATGCTTTAGCTTTGTTCGGAGTCGGCTAACGGTGTGACGTGGGGATCGACAGATGAGCAGGAGCGTGAGGCTGGCGAGCTGGTGCGTCGGAAAGCATCACAGAGCAGGAAATTGCAGCGCTAATGCTTTGGCTGTGCAGTTTGCGGCGGCTAGACAGCGCGCGTTCATGGAGCAGATGCAGCGGCAGGCGCCTCCGCAGCCTGGAGCAGCAGCCAACGGCTCGCCGAGAGCCAACGGCGTCGGCAACGGCAACGGCGGCCCGCGCATGTTCAACGAGGGCCACGAGGTGTTTTCGCCGCGTGGGCCGGCGCGCGGACGCAGTCGGAGCCGCAGTCCGCCAAGAAACGGCGCGCCGCCGCCGCCTTTTGAGCAAGGAGGGCCGAGGCTCCAAGGCGGACGCGGAGGCAGCCCGCCGCGGCGCTATGGCAACGGAGACGGCCCGCCGCCGCGCGGTCGCTCGCGGTCGCGGTCGCCGCCTCGGCCCTTCGACCGGCGCGGGCCCATGAGTCCGCGAGGAGGAGGAGGGAGGGGCTTCAGTCCGCCACGCAACTTCGGAGGGCGAGGTCCGATGAGTCCTCGCGGAGGAGGAAGAGGCTTTAGTCCTCCGCGCGACTTTGGAGGACGTGGCCCAATGGGACGAAGCCCTCCTCGGGATTTTGGAGGCCGCGGTCCGATGGGAAGGAGTCCACCCCGTGACTTTGGAGGACGCGGCCCAATGGGACGTAGTCCTCCCCGCGACTTTGGCGGGCGAGGACCTCCGCGTGACTTTGGGGGACGTGGTCCGATGGGAAGAAGCCCTCCTCGCGACTTCGGAGGACGTGGTCCGATGAGAAGAAGCCCGCCGCGTGACTTTGGAGGACGTGGACCGATGGGTCGTAGCCCGCCCCGCGACTTCGGTGGCCGCGGACCGATGGGACGCTTCCGCAGTCGCAGTCGCAGCCCGCCACGAGGCCCTCCTCCTTCTCGTGATGGTTGGCGTCCAGGCAGCGCTGATGGCTTTGGTCAGCCGCGCGAATTCGACCAACGCGGCCCGCCCCCAGCTGGATACGATCCGCGCGGCCCTCTCGCGCCTTACGACATGCGTGGCTCACCGTCTCGCGGCCGCAGCCGCAGTCGGTCGCCTCCTCGGCCGCGATCCGCCAGAGAAATGTCGAATGGCAAGCGCGACCGCAGCTGGGACCGCGGGGGACCGCCCATGGGCATGGTGCCCAAGCGTGCAGCCTTCGAAGCACCCATGATGATGGAGCATGTACGTGTTGTCGATGCTGTTGGACCGAGCTATGCTTGATGCTGACTTGTTGAATTGTGAACGTGACGAGCAGCCGGTCGGGGACTGGACATTCGACTTGTTGCGTAGCGGCAAACCGCGCTGCCGCTGCCGCGCGGTCGCGCAAGGTGTCCCAGTGCGCGAGAAGCTGTGAGTGCCGCCCTCGTGTCATCCTTGCCCATTCCTGTTGCGGCTCTAACGGCCGCTACTGCTTGTCATGCTTCCCGCAGTCCGCTGGTGATGGATGTGGTGGAGCTGCCGCACCTGAACAAGTTCGCCGAGTTCCTGTACATCGGCCGTCCGAACATCCGGCGCGTCGTGTACGAGCTGCACCCGGACTCGATTGGCGACCGGCGCGGCTACGACGAGTTCTGCAACTACTTGATCGAGGGCCGCAACGCGGTCGCGCGCGCGGGCGTGGCTCGCGAGATGGAGAAGCACGGCTACAAGATATTTATCCTGCCGCCGGGCCAGGCCGCGCGCGCGCTCGGCTACAAGGGAGCGCAGATGATTGCCTGCGTGCGCTCCCGCTGAGACCGTTTGTGCCTCAAGAAGGTGGGTGCGAATCGGAAGCGTGTCGTCCAACCGCCTGCCCTGCTGGCGCCCCCTCAACCGCTGTGGACACCGCGTGATCGTGCTCTGAAGCCACCGTGCGTCGTATGTGAGTCGTGCATGCCACTAACGTGAATAGTGCGTCAGCTCGTGTGCCGTTTTGCCCTTGCGATGTTGACAGCCCCTTCATATCTCGTTCAGCCGTATTTATATCCGCCAACGGCCGCAACGCTGGACACCAGTTGCGCGCTCGACCGCTGCGGCGCCATGCTCACGCCTGGTCTCCGATCTCCCGCGGCCAGGACTGGCATGGTGGCGCCGGACGATCGCGAGCGGCCGCTCACGTCACCGTCGCCGGCCCGGCCACCGCTCGCGCACACGTCGCACGCCATGATGATGCAGGTCAACGAGTACCGCGCGCGCGTGCGGCAGGCGGTGACGTCAACGTACAACTACGCGCTGCAGCCGCCGTCGTCACCCTCGTCGGCGTCCTCGCGGCCCGTGTCGTCGTCCCTGTCGGCCTCCCACCGCTCCTTCTCCTCGCAGGGGCGCGAGCAAATAGCCAGAAGCAGCAACTTCTACACAGGCGCGGCGGGCGCCAAGGACGCCGTGCTGCCTCGGAGCGCCGGCGGGTACGTGGCCTTCCACAAGATGCAGGCGCGGCGCGGTGAGTTCCTGCTGGGCGAGTCGGCCGACCGCCGTGCCGCGCGGATGCTGGCAGGCGCGTCCAGCGTCTCGACGCCCTCGGGGATCGCCAAGGACCACTTCGCGCTCGGGCCCGGCCAGTACGACGTGGCTGGCAGCACCAACAGTGCCCGCAGCGCCAAGTTCAGCCCCGCCGATCGGTTCCGAGTCGACTACACGGCCGGGGAGAAGCCGGGGCCGGGCCAGTACGTGACGCAGGCGGGCGAGGCGCTCGTGTCTCCACGCGCGGCAGCCGCCGTCTTCTCTCAGATGCCCAGGCGTACGGACGAGTCCATGCTGCTGCCGAATGCGTCGCTCAACCAGCAGCAGCCGCCGTCTCCACGTCGACAGTCCACCGAGGAGGGCGGAGACAACAGCGGCGGCCAAGCTGGCGGATGCGGGCGAACAGGGTATCCGGCCGCGTCTTCGTGGTACTACTACCAGCCGTCGAGCGGCTTTGCGCCGACGTACGCCAAGAAGAACGACCGCGAGAGTTGGGCAAGAGCACCGCGCTTCTCCGGCCGCCACCGATGGCAACGCGCGGCTGGCAAGAACGACGCCCGCGACTCCAACGACGCGACAGACTTCGTGGAGAAGAACAAGCGCCGGATCCACGCGCACGCGGCCGTCCAGCGCGTCCAGCGGGCACGAGGGGAAGGCGGGAGACCCCCGAGGCAGCGGTCGCCTCCGCCGTTGCCATTGTCGCCGCCTCCCGCAGCATTCAAGCGCCGAGAGTCGCTCTTCCTGCCGTCAAACGCTCTGTTGCTTCCCCAACGGAGCGGACAAGACTGCGAACGCGACGGTAGCGACGATCAAGACGACCAGGAGCCGGCGGTGGATGGCGTCTCCGATGAAGCACAAGCTCGTAGTAGCTCACACACTGCGCATCCTCCATCGACTGGTGCTCCTCGTCGCCGCAGCAGCGCAGCTTCTGCCGCTTCCGTCGTCGCGTTGACGAGTTCCGCGCGGCGAACCAGCAACTCGAGCGCTGCTAGGACCCATCAAGACCTCTTGTCGGCGGTCGCTGCCGCGTCGCAGCAGCAGATCAACGGCTGGAGCACCGTGTGCGTGCTCGCGAGCTTCCCGCAGGCCCTGAGCGCACGCTTCCGCATCGCGGTCGTAATCCGCGGCGTTCAGCGCGCGTACGCCTTGCACTGCGCGCGCCAAGCCCTGGATAGGTGGAAGCTGCTCAACAAGCGCACGGTCGAGCTGTACGCGCGCGCGCTGATCGCCAAGAACGCCTTCCGGTACCGCTTCCAACTGCGTCTAGAGCGCAAGGCCCGGCAGGCGGCGCTGCTCCGACGCTTCCTGCACGGTTTGTCGGTCGAAGTGCGGTTCGCGCTGGCCATGAAGCGCGTGAAGCGCCGCGTGCAGCTGCTGCAGCGCTGGTGGCGGCACGCCCAGCTCATGGTGCGTGCGCGAGAGCTCGCGTTCTTCCACAAGTGGGTTGCCGTCGAGGCGCGGCTGCGGCTGGAGTACCTGAACCAGCTGCCGCATCTTCACCGCGTCTTCCAGCCACCTCGACAGCGCGTGGCGCTTATCCGCCGCTCGTCTGCATCACTGACGTCGCCTACCTCTCCGTTCGCCGGGGCAGACACAGCCGCGCCTTCCAAGGACGAAGACGACCGGCACGGAGATGGCGGCATGCCGCTGCACCGACTGCTGAACCTGCCGGAGCAGCGCGCGTGGTTCTCTGCGCGCTTCTCGCTGACGGCGGACGGCGTCCTGCGCGGGTGGGACACGAGCGGAGGAGAGGTCGTGGTCGAGCTGCGCGGCTACCGGTGCTACCTGCACGAGTGCGAGCTGGACGAGTCGGATGACGAGTCGGAGGGCGATGGTGAGCACGACTCGGCTCCCGGCAGCGACGCCCAGCGCCAGCGAAGGCGCAAGTGGCGGCCTTACCTCATGCTGTTCCGCCCCAGCGCCTTCCGCTTCCTGCTGCTCACCCCCCGCCCGTCATCCCTGCCGCCCTCATCGACAAACGAGTTGCACGATTGGTTTGCCAAGCTCGAACGCGCGTTCGCCGCGTCCTCGTCTTCATCCTCGACCAGCTCGCGGCCAGGTGTCTCGGTCCGCGAGCTCGTCGATGTGTCCATGCAGTCAGGGATCCTCTCGACTCCTCGCACCAGTGCCGAGCACGGAGTAGCGGGCTCCTCGTCTCGTTTGGCGGTGCCTGCGTCCCCACCGGCAGCCGTCTCGACGTCTTCACCCCGCGGGAAGCTGCAAGCGCGGGTGCGCACCATCCGGCAGTCGCGCGGCAGTCGGATCGGAGCCATCGGGCTGTCGGCCACGACACTGACGCCGGCCGTGCAGGTCGAGGGCGAGCTCCAGTACTTCGTCGTGGATCTGCTCAAGGACCTGCCCAAGGTGCCGCAGCGCGAGATCTGGCAGACCGTGCGCGACAAGCTGAGAGAGCGGCGCAAGCTCTTCCGCGCCGAGATCCACCGCTTCCAGCTCGAGAGCGTGCACTTCCGCCAGCACCAGGAGCAGGTGCGCGGGCTGAACGTGCCCGACAAGTTCCGCGACTTCTTCGTACGTTTCTTGCTGCACTGCTCTGATGTTCATGGGGCTGGACGTGCTGACCGACTGACGGACGGACGACGGACCCGCGCAGACGCTGGAGAAGCCCCGGCGGCCGCACTTCCGCAGCCTCATCTCGACGCGCAAGATGGAGGCCATCGTCCGCCAGGTGCGTCGCCACGTGCGAGGCGTCGGTCGGTCGCTGTCTGCCTGTCTGTCTTCCTGCCTGCCGCTGCTCGCGTCCCTAACCAGCCGCCGCGCGGACGCAGACGATCGAGCACGTCAAGGGCTCGCAGCCGTCCAACCCACGCCTCCTGCTCGACCTCCCCAAGCCGTGAGCGCTCCGCCGACCGGTCCCACGTCTGCCTGCCTGCACCACCGCGCCAACCACCACAGACGCGCCGTCACTCGACTCGGTCCACCCCACCCGCACGCAGTCCACGGACGCGACGCAAGCGTGCGCAACACCGTCGGCCAGTCGTCAAAACCGATGGATTCCCATTCATACACTCCCGCCCCGAATACACACTCGCCTCGCCTGCTGCTGCCTCGGGCCTCACGCCTCACGCCTCACGCCTCGTTCATGAGCGCCTCGATCTCCTTGTAGTCGGCCACGGCGGCGCTCAGCTCGTCCGCGTGCTTGGTCGTCACGAGCAGCTCGTCCAGCGGCGCCGCCGCGTAGTCGCCGGCCCCGCCCGAGGCCCCGCCGGCGCCGCCCGCACCCCCGCCGGCCTTGCGCAAGCAAATGCGGTACTGGTGGTACGCGCCGCCGCAGTACTCGACGTCCGCGTACTCGCAGTAGGCGAGCATGGCGCCGTCCCGCGCCAGGAAGTGCACGCCGTAGCCATTGACCGCCACCACGAAGTAGCCCGGCAGCTCGACGCCGAGCGTGGCCACCAGACCGCTCGACGGCTCGCGACGCGACCCGGACCCGCGGTGCAGCAGCTTGCAGGGGAAGAAGGCGGCGCCGTACAGCCGGTGCCGCATCACCTCGTCCATGTAGATGCGCTGCAGCTCGTCCGCCGGCAGCAGCTGCTCCGCGTCGTCTACCAGGTTAACGCGCAGCGTGTCCAGGATCCGCGCCGCCCACTCACCCTCGACGTGCACGGCCTGCCAGTCCGGCGGCACGTACTCGAGCACGTTGGCCTCGACCAGCTCGTCGGCGGTCTCGGGCGCCGGGTCGCCCATGTCGACGGCCACCGCGAGCGCCGCGAGCCGCACGACCGAGTCCTCGTCCTGCAGCGGCAGGTTGCCCTTGAGCACCTCGTCCTGCACCTGGATGTACGTCAGCCGGTCGTACATGGCGTCGTGGTACTGCAGCATGTAGATGGGGCTCAGCCGGATCTTGAGCACGAACCGCACGTCCCGCCCGCGGATCAGCTCCTTCTCGAAGATGTCGCCCAGGAACGCGTCCGATCGGAGGAACGCCGGCGCCGCCAGCAGCTTGTGGAAGTAGCTCGTTGGCGCCGATGACGACGACGACGACGCGGTCGACGCCAGCGACGGCGGCGCGGCCGGCGCGTCCTTGGTCTCTGCGCCTGCCGCCACGCTCTCGTCGCCGCCAGCACCGCCACTGGCGGGCGGCGGCGGTGGCATGGGCGTCGTGGTCGAGTTGGACCGGCTGGTCGGCGACAGCCGCTCCGAGACGGACACGAGCCCGAGGAAGTTCTTGACGTGATCCTCGAGCCCGAGGAAGTGCGCGCAGATCTCGACCAGCTGCTCCACCGTCAGCTCGGGCGTGACCGGGAACGCGTCCGCGAGCGGCGTACCGTCCAGCAGCTCGATCATCGCGAGGAACGGCGGGCGAGCCTCGTACCCGCGGATCTCGTCCAGGCTCGGGATGAAGCCACTCGCGCCGTTCTCGAGCAGGCCCTCCAGCTTCTTGAGCGCGTACGCCGCGAAGTTCTTGACGAGCCGCCAGAAGCTGTTGGACTCGGTCACCTGCGCGCGCAGGAACATGAGCACGTACTTCTCCAGCGCGGGCGACGGCGGGAAGGACGCCGTGCACATGGCCAGCAGCGACCAGCCGCGCACGCTGCTGTCCCGCTTCGGGTTCTTCGTCAGCTGCTTCATCAGCTGCAGGTAGATCTCGTCCACGAGCGACGCCTTGACCAGCCCGAGCTGCAGGATGTAGTGCGCCAGCATCTCGCGGTAGAACACGATCCGGTCGCGCATGTACCCGAGGATGCAGCGGTTGATGGACAGCGCCAGCTGGTTGCTCGTCGGGTCGTCCAGCACCGACAGGCTCTGCGCGATCGCGCGGCCTTCCCACGACAGCTTCTTGGCCAGCGACCGCTCCGACTGCGCGTTGAACCCGCGCAAGTTCTCGAACTGGTTGAACGCCAGCGCGTCCCGCTCTTCCGTGACGCGGGACGACTTGCGCTCCGACACTTCGCTGCTGCCTTCATCGTCAGCGCCACCCACAAGCCAATCGGTTGTGTCGGCGCGCGATCGAGCCGACTCCAGCTCCGGCTGACCAGAAGCCCCACCACTCCCGTTGGCATGGTTGAGGCTTCCGGTCATCGATAGGTCAGAGCTCCGGCCGAATCCACCAGCAAAGCCACCGCCATGTCCGTGGCTCGCACTGCTCGAACTCTTGACCGCGAGTAGCTTTTCTTCTGCCTTGACCAGCAATCGCTCACTCACGCCAGCCTTCTTGGCTGCTTCTACGTGAAGCTCCAGCGTCCCGAGCGTCAGCGACTCGACGGGCGATCCCAGCACCGACTCAAGACGCTCAGCAGCAGCGATACACGTGTCGAGCTTGCGGCGAAGAATGCCAGCCGACACGAGAACGTGCTCTCGCTCGTCGTCACTGCACACGGAGGTGGTGGCAAACTCGTCTATCTCGGTCGACAGCAAGTCGAGCGCGTCTTCGCGCACCTCGGCGTTCGACGCGATGCGGTCCTCGAGGAACTTGATAGTCGCACGCAGCCCGTCCATCTCGGTGCCAGGAACGGACACACCGCTGCTGCCAGTGCGGAGAAGATTGTGCCGTTCGAATAGAGGCGAGAACAGCGGGGAGCAAAAGCCGATGCTGATGGAGCGGTTCAACGCGTCCTCGATTTCCTTCGTGCTGGAGCTGGTCTTGGCGCGCGTGAGCTGGTCCGCTGCCTCAATAATCTGCTGCAGCCGCGTAAGCTTCGCCTCGAGAGCAGTCTTGAGCTCGCCCGGAAGTGTCCGACGGAGTTGCTGAAGTTCATTCACGTCCGTGGACTCCCAAATCACCCAGAACGTCTCGAGAACCGGCACCTTGGGCACACTTGGCGCTGATTTCACTGCTGCCGGGCGCTTAGGGGCCACAGGAGCCACCGGTGCCGGCGGAGGCACAGTGGCAGCTGCATCACCAGCCTTGGCGAGCAGTTTCTCGCGCTCACGCTCCGCGTTCTTGAGGTTGAAGTCCCACTTGGCGATGCCTGCGCCGACGGCGAGCTGAATCGCGTCCGTCAGCAACTCCAAGTCTTGCGCGACCTTGGCAATGGTCAAGAACTTGAGCATTTGCTTGCGCTCCGTGTGCGAGCTCATGGAGGCGAATTGCGAGCGCAGCTTGTGCTCCGCGTCGAAAACACGATCATCTCCACCAGCACCCAGCGCCTTGAGGCGTGCGAGGATCTTCTCCACGGCGACAAGGTTCTCTTCTTCCATCGCCTTCTCCAGCGCTGCGAACAGCCCCGACGTGTCGACCGCAATGGCAGGCGGTGGCGTTGCCACCTCTTCCTCCTCCTCCTGCTCCTCCACTTCTTCTTCCATCTCTGTCGACGATGCCCGCTCGGACGAGTCGCCGCTCGTCACGGCTGCAAATGTAGACACGAGATCAGGGAACTTGGACTCGAGACCAAGCTCGATGACCTTGGTCGCTGGTTCCAATAGCCCCGATAGGACTTCTTGCGGGCCGCCTGTCTTGCTCATTCTCTCGATTGCATGCGTCATGACTTCAACGACGCTCTTTTCCTCCAGTGCGCGGATGATCATCATGGTGGCCATTTTCCGCTCTAGTGACTCGACGGACGGCTCGTCCAGCGTCGCGAGTGTGGCCATGAGAGCCTCCGCATTGTTATCACTCATGGCAGCGCGCAGCTTTCGATTGGTGGCGTCGATCTGCTCGGTGCGCTTACGCTCAACCGCCGATCCGCTCTTTGTGCGTGTCTTCAGGTGGGAGACGTCGACCCACGGGCAGCAGTGCTCGGCAACTTGCACCGCATACTCGACGAGTGCGGGATGGCCAATGCGCGTGGCATCATGGATTATCGAGTTGACGTATTGCTCTTCATCCAGCTTCGCGATCATCTGGTTGCCCTCCACCAGCACCCGAATGTCGCTTGAGCCGCGCTTGCCAAGAATGCGCGTGCAGTCGGCCAAATGCTGAATGATGTCGTCAGGGTCGCGCTGTTTCATCGCGCTCCGCAGACCGCGCATCACGTACAACAGCCGCGTTGACTTCCGTCGGAACACACCGCGCAGCATGTTGCGCTGGATCATTGTTGCGCACGCATTCAAGTACAGGTAACGCGCCTTCTCGAGCTTCTTCCACTGATGACTTGTCAGGTACACCTTGAGCTTGCCGACCACATACTTGTCCTCCTCGAGCGCGCCGATAGCGGAGAGTGACCTCAAAAGGGACTCGAGCGTGCCGCGATGACCACACACGTTCTTGTACCGGCGGAAAAAGTGGTTGTACGTCAAGTGCACCGAGAAGATCGATCGACTTGCCTTCATGAGCTGCACAAGGTGCGCCTCGCGAACCTGCTTCATAACGTACGCCGAGTCAAACACGCCTTCTTCGAGATCTTCGTTGGGCTTGATGCACACCAAGAAGTTCTTGCCCGTGTGGTTCAGCGCGTGCAGCAACGCCTCCGCCTGGTTCATGACGTCTGTTGAAGCGCTCTCGTTGTTCTTCATGTCCTTCGCCGAGCTGATCGAGCTGCGGAAGCGAGACGTGCTGCCTCCACGAGACGAAGCCTGCTGCGCAGCCTTTTGGTTCGACGCGGCCGCGATCTGGGCGGCACCCACCGCGTGGAGAACCTCGTTCTTCGACGACTGCATGATCGCGGCGCACGTTGCCGAAATGCTGAGCGAGTTTTTGGCCGACAGACCCTTGCCGCTGTATGTGACTTTGCCGCAGTAGTGGTGCACCACGAATTGCAGTCGCCAGTCTTTCGGCGGCGACAAGTACTCGCTTGTGAAGTTATGGCCCGTGTTCGGGCGAGACAACACGCGCACGCCTTCATTGCCGGCGAAAACCTTGGTGACGAAGTCTTCATCATTGGGCGAGCGCACCTTGGAGTTCTCGTTCAGCTGCTCGAAGATGCCGAAGGGCTTGTTCTCAAACAAGCTCAAGCACTCCTCCTGGTCGCTCACGACGTCCATGTTCGAGTGCGCCGTGAGCCGGTTCTCGACGTACTGGGGCTCGTCGTCCAGGTCCGAGAAGTTGATCGCGAGCGTGTTGTGCACGTAGAAGTTGTGCACCTTCTCGCTCCAGTAATTGAAGCAAAGCTGGTCGAAGCCGTTGTGAGCCTCGTCCAGGTTCTCGAACCCGACAATGTCCAGCACGTGGACGCCCTGGGAGTTGATGACGATGTTCGACTTCTCGTAGCGGTCGAAAATGCCGCCCAAGATGCCGTTCAGCGTCTCGACGAGGAAGCCGAAGAGAGACTCGTACAGGCAGCGGATGAATGTATCACGTGCTCGCCTTGCCTGCGATACGGTCACCACCTTGAGCGACGAGATAGTCTTGTTGTTGCCGTCCTTGGTGAAGAACTGGCGCGTGCGGAAGTAGTTGTCCAGCACCACAGGCTCGACCTCCAGCAGTTTCGCCGCAAGAACGATCTGCGCCGGGTCTTTCAACGCGCACGCCTGCGAGTCCGAGTGGCCGCTCGATTTGCTCTCCGGATCGGGCACAAAGTCCACGTTGCCCAAATGCAGCAACGCCGCAATGATGCGCACAATCTCGACGCGCTGGTTCTTGCGGATGCGGAGCGCCGAGAAACTTGACATCAAGTCGCGGTAGTCGCGCGCATCGATCGCCGTGTCCGTCATGATGGGGTCGGCTTGTTTCAAAATGTCAAACTCTTCGTAGGTCCGATTCAGATCCAGCGCGTCGCGCAGGGTTGGGTCGTGCTGGACGCCAGCGAGCACTTGGTAAAACACGTGGAAGTTCCGCTCGTGATTCCGGCACTCGACCACGCGCGACTTCTCAAAGTAGTGCGTCGTGAACCCGCCGCCAATGACGTAGCCGTGCTTGCTGAACTCGACCGAGATCATCTTGGCGAACCGCGACGAGTTGCGGTTCTGGCCCGTGCACGCGTTGCCAAACGACTCGAGGATCGTGAACGCGTGCAGGATCTGCTGCCCAATCGGGTGGAGCACGCCGGCGTCGCCCTCGGCGTCCGGCCGCGTCATGTTCTCGCCTACCTCGCACAAGTACTGCACGATGAGCTTGGCCGCCTCTGACTTGCCCGAGCCCATGCCGCCAAGGAGGATCACAGCCTGGTCTTCCGCGGCGTCCTGCATGCAGCGCACGGCGTTCTGCGCGATCGCAAACACGTGGGGCGGCGCCTCGTTGAGCGCGTCCTTCTCATACAACGGGGTCTGCTCGCGGGTCTTGTTATAGGCCTGCATGTGGTCGGGCGTGTAGATGGGCAGCGGCATGACCGGGTTGACACTCACGAGCACGCGGTCCACCCACGTGTACACCTGCTCCATGCGGTAGCGCGCGCGTAGCGTGTACAGCACGACGTTCTCGAGCTGCTCGACGCTAAACACCTCGGTCCTCCCGCCGTCCCCCTTACGAGCCACATGCATCCGTTAGACTCCCTCCTCCCCTCCCCCCTCGTGCGGTCATGGCACTCACATTGGCCGTCATGAGCGGCACGCTGCTGAGGTCGTGCAGCTCGAGCGGCAGCAGCTTCTTCGGGTGGTGGCACGGCGGCAGCTTGGCCAGCGTCTGGTCGCGGATCTCGCGCTCCTCGCCTTCCTCCGTGTGTACGACCGTCACCTGCTGCTCCTGCTCCGTCTCACCGTCGTAGGCGAAGCCCGAGCGCACCACGAGCGCGGGCACGCACACGGCGCTCGGGTCCGAGACCCAGACGAAGTCTCCCTCCTCCGGCGCGCCGCCGGCGAATCGCCTCGCGCCGCTGAGCCGCGAGGCGCTGCCGCCGCTGACGACCGAGGACGCGGCCGACCCCCTGCGCGGGCGCGCGCCAAAGTCCTCGCTGCTGCGGCGGTGGCCCGTGCTCGCGGGCGACCGCTGCGCCGGCGCATACTGCGGCGACTGCTGTTGATACTGCTGGTACTGCTGCTGGTGGAACTGCGGCGCGGACGCCGGCGCGAGGAAGGACTGGCCCCCGCGCTGGGACAGCGGCGCGCCGCCACGCCAGGAAGCCGGGCCCTCGGCGCTCATCCGCGGCCTGCGTCGTCGGTCTCGCCCTCCGTCTCCACGTCTCCGCCAGGCGGCCGGCCTTTCTCGCGATAGGTAAGGGGGCTTGACTCTGGTCACAAGGTGACACCGAGCGACCATCACTCTGGTGACGGGAGGAAAGGCCGCGTCATCAGCTTGGTGGTCTGTCACGGTACTATTTTGATGTACCGTGAGAATGTCTATTTTTATAAATGACACGGATAACATCAGAAAGTATCAACGGTATATTTGGCTGATATTGCGGCGATGACGACGCACCTGAAGTTGACGATGGAGAGATCGCAATGAGACGCGCATGACACCTGCCCATGCGATGCGATGCGACCTCTCCTCTTGACAGCTCGCTGGTCGCGTGGTGGAGCCGAACCTGTTGCAATTGTAAGGAGCGAAGTAACAGTAGAAGCGAACGTCAATTACCACCCTCGACTGGTACGAGAAGATGGC
>JAADYF010000574.1:0-17873 GCA_023338175.1 Phytopythium delawarense
AACAGAATGGCCTCGCCGCAGCTCCCGCAGACCCCGCAGGACGAGCCCATGGTAGACGCCGCCGCGCCGCTGTCGAGCAAGCGCCCGGTGCTCTCGTCGCCCGCCAAGAAGCGCAAGCTGAGTGACAGCGAGGCGGCCTCGCCCACGTCCACGGACGAGGTGGACCCGGCGTCGCCCGAGGAAGGTGCCATCTCGCCCAAGAAGAAGGCGCGCGCCGAGGCCGACCCGAGCAAGTGGGAGGGCCTCACGAGCTCGGTGGCACTGGTCGAGGAGCCCAAGGACGACAGCGATGACAGGCTGCAGCAGCAGGATGAGCCAATTGCGTTGTCGGAGGCACCCGCCCAGCTCTCGGACGAGGAGCTGCGCATCCTGCAGTTCTTCATGGGTGCGTGAGCTTCCCGCTGCAGTCCCCCAGCCAACCACCACCAACTCCACCGGCGCCGCACTCGTGCAGTTGCCTCCAGCACCTGCCAAGCTCCCAAGCAGCAGCAGCAGCAGCAGCAACAACAATCGCCCATCAATGGGCCAGGCCAGCGCCGCAGTCGGTACCCATGCCACGTGCCAGGTCGAGGGCCCAGTGCCCCCTATTTATCTTCCGAGCACCTCCATAAGTTAAGCAAGGCTGTACAGTACCAATCCCGCACCAATACACTGCTCCGCCTCCATCATCACCGCCTCGCCAGTCTTATTTGAGTCACGAAACCGCTGATCATCAACCTGTCGCTGTGCTGGCCGCCCTATCATTCCAATAAGTTACCGCCGCCATGTGGCGCGCGTCGCCTCGTTGTTGTTGACTGCTCAACGACTAAGACAACGTTGAAGCCGGGGCAGACTTTTACTCGGCACCGGCAGCAATCGCCCCACCACCTTCAGTGATCCAGGGCGTCCTACCGAATGTATCACCTTTCCATGCGGTCACGCGGACAATCCAGAGCACTTCAACCGGACGCTCTGCGTGGAACGACACCTGGACTATTGGGCTCTACAATGCGGGGAGGAAGGCAACGCCACCTATGCCTGCTTGGCCGCGGGCGGGGTGGCGCCATGGCCGCGCTCCTGGCGCTCGCGGGCGGCCAGCAGGGCCCCCAGGGCCCCGAAGCAGCCCTCGTGCCGGAAGAACTGCGCCTGCACGGCCGACTTGGACCAGAAGTCGATGGCGTACGCCAGCTGCTTGCACGCCGTCTCGTTGTGCCGCAGGAAGTTGCCCGAGAAGTAGATGCGCGCCGTGCCCACGCGCTGCGCGTTCAGGAACGCCACCTGCCCCAGGTTCTGCGTGATCATGAACAGCAGCGCGCGCGCCATGTCCTCGTCCCGCGGCCGCGCAGCCGTCGACGTCGACGCCGGCGCCGAGGTGGACGACGAAGACGCCGCGCCGCGCGCGCCGCCGCCCACGCGGCCGAAGCTGCTGGCCACCGTGTCGGCGCGCAGCTGGAACTGCGCGTAACCCGCGGGCCCGTAGATGTCGCCCACCGTCATGTCGACGGCGGTCGAGTCGCCCTCGGCGGCCGCGTCCATGGCCTCGTCGAACGACTGCAGCCGCGAGAGCGCGCGCAGCAGGCCCCAGAAGGTGCCGCCGCCTAGGCTCGAGCCCGACACGCGCTCGAACGCGCGCTCTCCCGACACCTTGAGGATGCTCACGCCCGAGCCGATGTTGACCAGCAGGAACGGGTACAGCTCGCCGGCCGGCGGCGTCGGCACCGCCGCGCGCGTGCCGCCCAGCACGCCCGACGGCCGGGGAATCACCTCCCGGAACGTGTAGCACTCGTCCGCCGCGTGCCGCAGCGTGAACGTCAGCCCGCGCAGCAGCGCGTCCATCTCGTCCACCTTGCGCACGTCGATGCCCAGCTTGGCGTCCAGCAGCGGCGCGAACTGCCCGGCGACGCGTCCACAAGCATGAGAACCAGTCCTCCTCACGACTTCATAGGCAAATAGTTACCGCACCTTGTAGGCGCCGCCGCCCGTGCACGCCAGCGTCTTGATGTGCCGGTGGAAGAAGCGGCGGCGCACGAACTCGACCACCGCCTCCATGGTCGCCGTCTGGAAGCTGTCGCGCGCGTCAGCCCGGCGCCTCCTCCACGTATAATACACGCTCATACGCGAGTCCTCACCTGATGAAGTGGATCGTGCCGCCGAGCGCGGGCACGCGCAGCGCGAGGCTCTCGTCGCGGTGCGCGGCGCGCTGGCGGTCGCGCGAGTCGAGGTTGAGCAGGTAGGACTCGACCTGCAGCATGCAGCCCTCGGCGCGCCGCGTGGCCTCGAAGAGCACCGTGCGCGCGAACGAGCCCTCGTCCGGCTGGAAGTAGACGAGCTTGGCCAGCGAGCCGCCCACGTCGGCGCCGAAGAAGCCGCCAAAGTCGCGCGACTTGGACGACAGCACGTGCAGGTGGAAGCGGTGCAGCTTGCGCTTGCGCGCCACCAGCAGCCCGGCCACGCACGACGCGCCGAAGAGGAACACGCGCGTCCAGAACACCGCGTGCCGGTGGTCCACGCCCGGCGCCGAGGTCGCCACGACCGCCATGGACATGGACGTCAAGGACGCCATGGAGACCTGAGGCGGATGATGATCCGCTCGTTGGGGAGAGGCGGGATGCGGCTATATTCGATGTTTTGGATGATTATGGGATTTACTATTGTGGTTTTGGAAGAGATGGAGGCGGTATCTGTAAATAGTTTGGTGACATTTTGGAACCAAGTGATTGGGCATCTTGGATCCGGAGTGAGTGCGCATTGTCCTCGTCTGGATGATCAGAGGTCCTCGACAATGGCGCGTTGCGGGAACTCGACGCGATGGAACATATCTGGTCTGATGAACGTTCAGCGCACGCGCATGAGCTCGTGTTCCCTGCAGGATTGCCATTGCCACGGACGGTTCCTTTGATTGAGTGCGCTGCGGCAAAGCACAACAGTCGGCGATTCGCTCCATTTGACGCGATGGGTGATCTCGTCGTGGCGGCGAGAAGCGGAGATCTTGAGGGTGTGAAGGAATCGTTGCGTTCGGGACGG
This sequence comes from Phytopythium delawarense, assembly GCA_023338175.1. Taxonomy (NCBI): domain Eukaryota; phylum Oomycota; class Peronosporomycetes; order Pythiales; family Pythiaceae; genus Phytopythium; species Phytopythium delawarense. Next base: position 3,004 of record JAADYF010000574.1, read on the forward strand.
AATGTGGACCGCCGCAATTGGAATGGATCAACGGCGTTGATATGCGCCTCTGGAGGCGGCCACGAGGAAGTCGTACGGTTCCTTGTCGAGTGCGGCGCGGACGTGAACGCGAAGGAGAAGTATGGCTCGACAGCTCTGACGCTTGCTGCGGAGAATGGCCATGAGAGCGTCGTGCGTTTCCTCGTCAAGCATGGCGCGGACGTGGACACGTATGGCTCGATCGTACTGAGCCTCGCTTCTAAAGGCGGGTACAATGGCATCGTGTCGTGTCTGACGGCTTTGCAGGACGTTGCGGAAGGCGACCTCGAGAGTGTGAAGCGGTTTCTTGTATTCGAGTCCGGCGCGTACAAGAACGAGTATGGCTCCACAGCTCTGACGCTTGCTGCGACGAATGGCCATGATAACGTCGTGCGGTGTCTCGTCAAGCAACGCGCGGACATGAACGCGAGAGACAAGATCATATCGACAGCTCTGACGCTTGCTGCGAAGAATGGCGATGAGAAACTCGTGCGTTTCCTTGTCAAGTCTGGAGCCAATATCGATGTGGTTGATGAAGATGGATGGACACCTCTAATGTACGCTGTCGTCCACGGGAATGCGCGCCTTCGTCCGCGAGACCACCAATCCAACGATGACGATGAAGACATTGGTTGGGAGTTGCTATTCGGTGCTGCCAATCCCATTCACGCGCGCTTCGCCCAGAACGTCGCCAATCGAGTCGATGAAGATCACATTGCGCTGAACTCGACAGACAACACCCCGATGATGTGTGCTGTCGAGAGTGGGGATGCCGAAGTCGTCCGGTTCCTTGCTAATTATGGTGCTGACGTGACGCGGATTTTGGCGAACGATCATACCCTGGAGCAAGCGGTCAAACGTGGCCAGGACGAGGCCGTGAGATGTCTCATTGATGTGGGGCTGGACTTGACTGCAGATCCTCGACGTGTGCACGACATTCTCATGACTGCAATTTCGTATGGCCATTCAAACATCGTGAGACTTATAGCAAGCGATTCGACAGGTGTGAACGCGAATGACTTCTTTGGAAGGACGCCGCTGATGAATGCTGTGGAGTTTTTTGCTGACATCGAGGTCGTGCGAGCTCTTTTCGACTGCGGAGCTGATGTGAACACGTGTGATCCCCTTGGAAGAACACCACTGATTAATGCTGTGCTATCTGGTCGTGTCGAAATTGTGCGAGCTCTCTTTGACTGCGGAGCTGATGTGAACATGCGTGATCCCCTTGGAAGGACGCCGCTGATTAATGCTGTGCTATCCGAGTGTGTCGAAATGATGCGAACTCTTATTGAATGCGGTGCAGATGTTAACCTGAATGATCGTGATGGATGGACTGCTCTGCTCCACGCAACCAAGCTCGGCCAAGTAGACGCTGTGAAACTACTCGCAGAAAGCGGCGCTGATGTGAACAAGATTCTCCCCAGTGGCAAGACAGCACTGGTGGTGGCAGCTGAGAATGGTCGTCACAATGTTGTTCGGTCTCTTATCGACGCCGGAGCAGTCAGTCTTGTCGACCACAACTCCAGCACTCCAATGATCCGAACAGACGACAATAAGTGGATCACTCTTCTTGAGTACCTCGCTGACACGAAAGCGGACGTGAACGCGGCTGACCGACATGGAAGGACGCGACTTATGATTGCAGCGAAAAACAACCAGTTGGATCTCGTGCGGTATCTCACGGACAACGGCGCCAATGTGGACGCGGCTGATCAAGACGGAATGACAGCTCTGATGTACGCGGCGGTCGAAGCGCACCAAGCCATCCAACGCCATCTCATGCAGTGTATGCGACTCACGCAAAATCCCAACACGCTTCGCACATCCAAAGAAGGGAAACATTCGACATTACCATCCGACAATTTTATCTTGCCCTTTGAAGTGGAGTTGATCCGGTTTGAAGCCACGAAAAGCATCGGTGGCGAGTACCGAGCCAAGTGGCTGGACGCTGACGTGGTCGTCAAGCTATTCGTGAAGTCATCCTCGACGTTCGAGGCGGAAGTGGATGTGTGGCATCAGCTGCGGCACCCCAACATCATCAAGTTGTACGGCGCGTGTGACTTCGGCCACTGTTTCTTCGTCTGCGAGTATGCGAGCAAGGGGTCTCTTGTCGAGTTCATGAAGGCATGCGATGGGCATCGCCGCACGCCGTGGAAGTATCTGCTAGAAGCGGCGTTGGGGCTCGAGTACTTGCACGAACGCGACATCGTGCACGGGAATCTTCGTGGCAGCAGCATTTTGATTGGGAATGACGGGAAGGCCAAGCTGGCCGAGTTTGGTTTGAGCGGTGCTGCCAGTCGTTCGGACACTGCAGCACCGCGCCTCGGACCGACGCGTTGGCAAGCGCCTGAGTGTCTAAAGGGCGAACCAACGTCGCCTGCAGCGGATATCTATTCGTTCGGGTTGTGTGTCATCGAAGCAATCACGGGGGAGCTGCTCTGGGATGGCGACAGTGACGAAGACATTCGTAAAAAGAAGGCCTCGTGGGACCCTATCCGACACAAAGAAGACTACAACCGAGAACCTGTATGGCTCACAACGGAATTACACAATGTGATCCAGCACATGTGTGGCATCCACCGATATCAAAGACCCTCAGCAGCGTCGGTTGTTCGAGTGCTTGAATCCCTCGCTGAGAAGGAAGCAGCTCAACACAATGATGCCGAACCCGAGCCGAATGCTAATATGGCGACTTACCTCAACGGCGAGCTACCAGACCAGTGGAACGCCATTCGAGACATGCCACACATTCATGAAGTCGAAGGGGTGCACCAACAAGTGATTCAAAAGCTTGAGAAGATCTTCACGCTTCTGCAGCATCCCGACCGACCTACGTCCTTTTTCGAGCGCTTCCATGATCTGATCCTGGAACTCAAGTCGGTACTCGAGTCTGACGGATTGGAGAACCGCATCCATCGTCTCTCGGCCACTCGCGCCGCTGGTGACCGAGTGAGGGTGTTTCTCCGGGAAATCACGTTCCTGTTGGGCGAGCTGGACGCCTCCGGAAGCACCAAACAGATGAGTCGATGGAATGAGTACCGCGCACATCAAATCGAGCTGTTCGTGTCGGACAAGTCATGGTGGACGCTGAACAACGTCGAGACTGACGAGGATCGCCTCGAGCTGGGCACATTTCTCCAGTCTGAGATCGAATGTCAGAGCGCCAAGTACTCGGCCAAGCAGCTCAAGGCGATGCAGCAAGCGTTTGATGACATCTCCAGTAAGAGCGACTTGAAGCTGCAGGCGAAGACGCCGCAGTGGTTCATCCCATGGTTCGAACTCATCGTGAAAAAGCATCAACCACTCGGAAGTGGTGGATATGGTGTTGTCTACCGCGCAAAGTGGCTCGACTCGGAGGTCGTCGTGAAGGAGCTCACTGTCGGCGGTGACTCGGTTGTCGCTCAATCGTTCTTGTCCAGGGATTCGACATCGCAGCAGACGGCAAGCAAGACCGAAGACACGAAGACTAAGGCGGCGAGGAAAGAGATGCGCCAAATGTTTGAGCGCGAGGTTGAGATCTGGTTCGGGTTGAGCCATCCTCACGTCGTTCGACTCTTTGGCGCCTGTCACGTCGGGACGCCCTTCTTCGTCTGCGAGTACGCCATCAACGGGTCGCTCGACATGTACCTTCGCCACCACCCGGACGAGTTGTGGTCCAAGCTCCACGAGGCGGCACTTGGTATTTTGTATTTACACGAGCGATACATCATCCACGGAGATCTCAAGTGCAACAACATCGTGGTAGGGAGCGACGGGAGGGCCAAGGTGACGGACTTTGGATTGAGCGCCTCGCAGACTGAAGTGGTGCACGGCAAGGTGAGCGGCGCGTGGCAGTGGGTGGCCCCGGAGTGCCTCAAAGAGGGCGGAAGCCGCTTGTCCGCTGACTCGGACGTGTATTCGTTCGGGATGTGCGTCGTGGAGGCGATGCGGGTCGTCGAAGCCAAACTCCTCAACAAGAGCGCGGAGGTTTGCCCTCCGTACCCGTGGGGAGTGCTTGATCCCAAAGTGGTGAAACACATAGCGCTCAGGGGGGAGCTACCTCTGCGTCCGAGTTCTCAAGTGTGCTCGAAACAGCATTGGTCACTCGTGAAGAGAATGTGTAGGCTCGATCCAAAGCAGCGCATCAAGATCACCACCGTCGTGGACGAATTGGCAGCGTTGGCGACCAACGGGGCGGCACAGCAAGTCCAGACGTCCGCTATGCTTGACGAGACAGCTGGCGATTCGATAAACAGCGAGACAAAGCCGAGTACCGACGGGAAAAACAGCGTGGAAGACGCAGAAGGCGAGCACTCATTGTTGCGGGGTGTCTACTGCTTGCTCCGTGAGCGTCTGAACCACTTGTCTGGACAAGTCACCGTCGGATCCGCAGCCGATGAGCATCTGCGGTTGTTTGATGCGCGCGTTCAAACTGATATGGCGACAGCAGAGCGCTGCTCCGACTCGCTGACCGAATTCACCGAGGCGGCACTGCACGCGTACGCGCTCCACCGGCAGCTGGACAAGCTGATGGCCGCCAACTTCCTGGAGGCGACTGAAGGCGACAATGTCCACGACTGGAAGCCCAAGTGCCAAGAGTTGATGGGAGTGACCAGCGCACCCGCCGTGGCGTGAACCCCCTGCTTTATCAACCGATTCGCTCAATCGAAGTGCATTTCATGTGTTTGAAGGAAAACAGACAAACGGACAAACAGCTTGAAGTGGTCAGCCATTCAAAACAATGACCGTCACTAAACTCATCAGCAGTACCGTGCGCGCGAGAATTATACGTCCGTAGCTCTCGCCAACCAATTGCCACCATCAACCGACGTGCTCAATCACCGACCCGAGCGGCACGATGGCGGCGACGGCGGCGCGTTTCCTGGACGAGTTCAGCCGCGTGGTGTTCCAGCAATGGCAGCAGGCGTCAGCAGCCTCAGGCTCGGCCGCCCCGCGCTTCTGGCGGGACGCCCAGCGGCTGCAGACCGTGCTGCAGGACGCGGCGGCCAAGCTGCCGCGCGGACCGCTCAAGGCGGAGCTCACGCGCGAGCTCGAGACGCAGGCGGTGGCGCTCGCCGCGCTGCTGGACGCGCTGGACAAGGCGCAGGCGACGAGTGAGGACGCGGGTGCACAGAAGACAGTGGGCGGCGGCGCGCTGCTGAACGAGGCGGACGTGGAGCGCGCGCTGACGCTGCACGACTCGGTGGCGCTGGCGGGCATCTGCGTGGCCGACGAGCAGCAGGAGGAGCAGGACAGTGTGGAGGCGCTGGAGGCGCTCGCGGCGCAGTTCGCGGCTGTGCTGGCGCGCCAGTACGAGTCCAAGGCGGAGCAGCGCGCCAAGTGCGGCGTGATCGCCAAGCGCGTGGCCTCGACGGTGGAGGCTATTGCGAGCAAGTGGATCGCGCAGGGCTCGTGGGTCGTGGACGCGTCTGCTGAGGACGCGACTGCCGTGAGGAGGCTGGAGAGTGTGCGCCGAGTGCTGCATGGGCTCGTGCAGCTGGACGCGGTTGTCGCTGTCCAGTCCGAGGCGACGACAGCGACGCTGGCTGCGCCGTGGACGGCCTTCTACCGGCCGGAGCCGCGCAAGAGCGACCTCCGCGTGGACTACGACGCCGAGATGGCGGCCGTGTTCGCGTGGGTCGTCGCGCTGGCCGTCCATTTCCCAGTGGAGCGCGACGCCGAGTCGGACAGCGAGGGCGACAGCGAGGACGACAGCGACGCGACGAGCGAGGACGAGGCCGACGAGAAGAGCAGCAAACGGACGGCCTCGCGCTCGCTCCTGGACACGCTGGACGCCGTCCCCATGGCGCAGTTTGCTGCCCAGCGGGTGGTGTTTGCCGCCCAGCAGCGCGGCCGGCGTGCGCAGCATGTCGGTGGCGTGGACCGCGCATGGCTGGTCCGTGTGCTCACGCGCCTCTCCGTGCTGCCCAAACCCAGCGCCTACCGCAACGCTGACGAGGACGAGGACGCCGGTCTGCCCTCGTCCGACTGGCGCGCGCTCTGGGACTGCGTGAGCGTGCTGTACACGCACGCGCTGGCCGTGCCGTCGGCGCTGTTCGAGGCCGCCGAGTCGGACGCGGACGCCATCCGCGCGGTCGTGTGCGTGCGGCAGGCGGCGCTGTTCATGCGCACGCAGCGCAAGCAGACGCTGCCGGCCGTGTCGGCGGCCTCGGCGACGCTCGCGCGCGTGCCGCTGCCGCGCAGCTTCACCAAGTGGGTTGTGGAGGCCAAGCGGCAGCTGCGAGCGCGGCCCGAGCACGAGGCCCTGCTGGCCGCCGTGCGCCAGCTGTCGGACAAGCTGCGCGCTGGTGGCGACAGCCACGCGCGCGAGCAGCCGGCAGCCAGCGCGCTGCTCAGCGAGGCGTCCGTGGCGCTGGATAAGTTGCTGGCCATGCAGCAGGTAGGGCTCGCTTGTGATTCGCAGGTGCTGCGACCAGAGACTGAACCGTGTGGCTGTGCTGCGGATATCAGAGCTACGAGGCGTTCCTGGAGCAGGCGGCGCGGGCCGAGAAGCGCGCGCAGACGCAGCGGCCAGCCGTCGTCGTGGGCGACGCGTCCGATGCGGAAGGCGGCGAGGAGAAGCTGGCGGACTCGCTGTTCTTCGTGGACAGCGCCGGCGGCGAGGCGGACGCGGTGTCGTCCGCAAGGAGCAAGCAGCAGCAGCAGAAAAAGAAGAGCGGCAAGAAGGGCAAGCAGGCGCATGCGCAGCCGCAGCCGCAGGGCAAGCGCAAGCGGGAGGGATAGAGGCGCGGGACGCCATGCATGTCGATCAATGAATGATACGTCACTTTTGGGAAGAAGTGCGGGCGACTTGAGCTCGTCGGCGGAAAGTGACTTGGTGTTTGTATGGGATCTGCTGTGGGAGCGCAAAAAGGCGTGCGTGGGAGAGCGGCTTCGGGATAAGCGTCACTATTGTGTTTGGGGTCTATGCATTGATAACTATGCATTGATACAGGCCTTTTCGTATCGATTCGATGGGTTGACGGGTCTAATTCAAGCCGATGCATAGATTGATGGAGGCCCCATCAGCCTACGGTCACCCCTCGAAAGTTGAACCTTGACACCTTCAAGCACAGATGCGCCGAAAACTGCTTGCCGCCTCCCTCCACATTATAATATGACTCCATTACAGACCCCCATAATTATCAGATTTCATACAACTAGCAGCATTCTGAACCTCCAATAACCTATATTGATGGCGAGAAACCGCGCTCCGCCCAAACTCCGCCCGCCGGGCTCACAGCTCGCCCTCGAGCTCCATGGAGTCGCCTCATATCCCCTCTAGCGCTGCGTTGCTCACTGCTCCGTGGTGCTCCCCCATCGACTCGATCACCTCCGCCCGCCGTCGGATGCGGCCATGTGCGAGGCGTCGGCCGCGAGCATGCACGGCTTCCTGGTCAAGCGCGGGCTGCGCGTCAAGACGTGGCGCCGGCGCTACTTCTCGTTCGAGGACGGCGTGCTGGCCTACCGCAAGAGCGACCGGCCGGGCGCCAAGCTGCTGCGCGAGGACTACGTCGACAACGTGCTCTTCTGGGGCGGCCGCAAGCACGGGCTCTGCGTGCACCTGCGCTCGGGCCGCGCGCTGTACCTGTCGGCGCGCTCCGAGGCCGAGGCCAGCGACTGGTACGACGCCGTCTACAACCACCTGCAGCGGCAGCAGCTCGCGCGCGAGTTCCGCCGCCTGCTCACGCACCGGCAGCTCGCGACCATCAAGGAGACGTGTTGGGAGGCCTGAGCGCGCAGGCTGAGCGTGCGCGAGTAAGTTAGAAGCCCCGGGCGGTCGAAGCCCGGGCGGGAAGGAAGTGCGTGTAAAATGCCACCGCCATTTGCTAGTTTACCATTGTCTCGGACGTCCCGCACTCGCGTCGCATCGCATCGCCGGCGCCAGCTCGCGGCTAGTACCGGCGGCCGTCGCGGCGAGACGTGTTGGCCAGGATGGCCGTGTGCTGCGAGTACGCGTGGGACACGAGCAGCGTCTCGAGCGCGAGCTGCCGCGCCGGGTCCAGGAACAGCGCCTTGCCGCGCCGCAGGTACGGGTCCTCCTCGCCGTTCTTGTCCACGTACAGACTCCCCCAGACGCAGCGCCGCTCGTTGCCCAGGAAGAGCACCACCGTGCACGCGCGCAGCAGCAGGAACGCGCCGGTCCCCGCGCCGCACGCCTGTGCGTGTTGCGTGCACTCGCCGACACCGCCGGTGCTGCCGTCTCCATCTCCACCCGTGGGCACCTCGCAGCACCCGGAGAAGCAGCACACGATGGCGCCGCACAGCAGACACAAGCCGGGGTGCTGCGGCAGCTGCTGGCACGTCGGACACAGACCCTCGGGCTTGCGGTTGAAGCGCATGAACAGGTCCATGTACACGCGCGGGAGGTCGATGAGCAGGCGCTCGCGGCGAGCCGGCACGTCGCGCGCGACGAGCTGCTGCATGTGCGCACGCAGGTCCAAACTCGGCGCCTCCGACGCCCTGGACACGGGTGACAAGGCGGACCACAGCGCCTTGGGGGACAGCAGCGACGCTAGCGAGCTCCGCGACTGCGCGCGGCGACAAACGGCCGCCTTGGACTCGAGCTGCGCACCCCATAGCTGGCACAGCGCGCGCTGACCCGCCGGGAACGTCTGGCGGTGGAAGAACAGGCGCAGCGGCGGCAGGTGCAGCTTGCGCAGACTGCGGTCCAGCTCGGCCATCGCGCCGGGAGCAGTCGAAGCGGACGGGTCGGGGTACAGGCCGTCGCACACAGCGCACGGAGCCGTGCTAGGGCCGCATGAGGAGCCGGCTTGACTGTCGGTCGAGAGGCCCGCCAGCGGCAGCATGACCTCCATCAGAAGCAGCACCTGCTGCACGAACGGCAGACACACACGGCCCACCACTTCCTCCACGGTCACAGCGTCCCACTTGTCGCTGGTGCTGTCGGCCGGGGTCGGCGATCGAGCGAGGCGCGTACGAGTCAGGAGCCGAGACGTCCACGAGTACGCGTCCTTGAGTGACTCCACCGCGTCGAAGTCGTCGATCGGCTTGTCCAGTACCTCCACGTCCCCACTACGAGCCGAGTTCTCGGCATCCACCGCGTCTGCATGGAGGCGAGCACAGCAGAGCGCCTGCAGGATCTTGGCAGTGACCAGTACTCGGGCTGAGTAGTACGCTTCACGAGCCATCTCCTCGGCGTCGTCTTGGCTCCTGGAACGGGCGTCGCGACGAGTTCGCATGCCGCACAGCTTCCACACGAGCCGCATCATGTAGCACGCGAACAGGTTCGGATGCGCCAGGAGCGGCGTGCCCACGAGCACTTCGTCGATCCAGTCGCCGTAGATGGAGCGGTCGCTCGCCGATGATGAATCCTTGCTTGTTCCATCATCGTCGTCCTTCTCCTCGAAGAGAACTTGCTGGCCAAACAGCACGCCGTTCAACTTGGCCATGAACAGCTCGAAGCGCTTGTCGGACGGAGCGTCAATCACCGTCCACGCGAGCGAGCTGTGCGCAGACACGGCCGCCGCCACGACCGCAACCTGCGCGACTTGCCGCATCGACTTGAGCTGCCACTTGTCAACCACCGCGTCGTCGCCTCCCAGCAACTGCTTCTCACGCAGCACGATGCCCACCTGCACTTCCAGGCAGCGCAGCAGCAAATGCCATGCAGGCGTCTGCGCGCCGACCTCGGACCCAATCTGCTGCAGTTCGACCTCCACCGCGCTCTCGTCGTCGTCTCCGCTCGTTCCTTTCATCAGCAGCGGCAGGTGGAGTTGCGCGCGAGCGCTCAGCAGCACGATCTCGTGACAGAAGGCACCGATCGCCCGCTCCAGCGTCACGTTCCGCTCGTTCTCGCTGTTGGAGGACGACGACGCGGACGAAAGCGACGGCTGCCGCATGATCAGACTCGACATGGCGCGCGAGCGGCGGCGCTTCACCTGCGGGCAGTCGTCGCGGAAGCTCATCTGAGAATCCAGCCACGGCAGGAACGCGACCGGGTCGGGTGTGTCCATGTCCGCATCGCCGTGCTCGCTGTCCTTCGTCTCTTCTTTCTCATCTTCGAGCTCCACCAAGTCGAATGATCCAGCTGATCCGATCGACCGCGACACCCGGGAGGGAGTGCGCTGGAATGGCGCGAGCGACGCCGAGACGCTCGGCACGAGGCAGTTGGACAGGCGACGGCAGATTGGACACACGAACTCCATGTCGCGCTCGCACAGCAGCCGCTCGTCGCCACTGACAAACTCGAACGCCGCGCGGTGCGCCTTTTGCTTCCAGAGCGACACGAGGTACGACTTGAGGCATGCATGGTGGATCGCATGGCCACAGCTCCACACCACCGCGTCATTCAGCTGCAGGCGCGCGGCTTCGTTGGAGCCGGGAAGGAGAACCCGCAGCGCCGGCGCCGACTTAAAGTACTCGCTCGACTTGTTGCCGTTCGTGGTCGGAGCCATCTTCTGTGCCAACTTGGACGGAAGGATCATGCCGACGAGCCCGAACGACGACTCAACGGACCGCGGGTCGCACGGCAAGCGGCACAGACCACACTCCTCCGCCTCTTCCTCTTCTTCAGGCTCCTCCGTGATCTCACTGCCGCGGCGGCTCAGGCCACTTCGAGGATGCAGGCTGCTGCCTGGGTCCACACTGAGCGAGTTGCGGTGAAGGCTCCGGCGGCGACGAGTCTTGCAACTGGCGCCGCCTCCGCCAACGAGCCTGCTATGCTCACACATGGCGGTTAACGCCGACGAAATGTGGTCGAGGTAGATGTTCACGTCCACGTGGCCGGTCGGGAAGCCCCACTCATCCTCCTCTTCTTCCTCCTCCTCGTCTTCCTCGTCTTCCGCCTCGCTCTCACCGTCATTGTTGGAACCCGACGCATTACCGTCGGACTGCACATCGGTCGCTGCCGGTCCATTCGCCTTCGACGCGTCGGACGCCTCGCCGCGGGACGAGAGAAACTGCATCTGCTGTGACCGCATCTTCTCCAGGATCATTTGCTGGCGCTTGCGCATCACCTCGCGAGCCTGCTGCTTGCTATCCTGACCCGAGTCGTCACTTCCCTTCAAGCCTTCGCAGCCCTTCCCATGTCCATCAACGCCCATCGAATCTGCTGGTGATGACGCTTGGCGATTCAGACTCTCCACATAGCGCCGACAAGCTCGAGACTTGATCGCAGCCTCACCGACAATGAGCTCGGCCATCGCGTCCACATCATCGACGCCACTCTTCTGCCTCTGAAGTCCATGCAGAATGGACAGCACGCTTGCACCGTCAACCCCACTGGTGGGCACTTCCACACACAACTTGCCGAAGAAGTCCGTCGCTCTTTGATATCGCTTTGCCACCATGTTGACACTCCACGGTTCTGACTCGGCGTCAGTCGCGCTGTCGTCGGTGAAATTATCTGTGTGCGAAGTATCGACGTCGGAGTCAGGTTCCAGTAACTGCACGCCGACGTAAAGCACATTGAGTGCTTCGAGCAGCAAGCTGTCGTTGACTTTCGGTCCGCTGGCCGTCCCTTCGCTTCTCTCATCTCTCTCACGTGTTCGGTCGCGCTTGAAGCTCTCGAGAAGCACCAGCATGACGCTCAGCAGGTTGTCCGAGTTGAGAATCCGCTCCGCCAAAACATGTGCCATCGCATCATCTCCGTCCTTCGTCGCGGAACTCGGCAGCACGGGCAACACGAGAGCGCCACGCTTGTCGCTTCCTTTCGGACGATACTTGCGGATGTTCTGCTCGCACAACTGGGCTTCCGACGGAGTAAAGCACTCGAACAGCGGCGACACGCGCGTCCACAGCTCCGGTTTGAGCTTCCACGTGCCCGTCATCTTGAGCCCAAAGCCCAGCAGAGAGCTTCCTCCACCGCTGGCAAGCCCGGCACCCGACAGCTTGCGCTTTGTCGCCGGCTCTTCGTAGTCCCCAACCGCGTCGAGCACCTTGCTCAGGATCTCCTCGTCCTCCAGCTCGGCCCATTCATGGCCTGAAGACTGCTTGATCTGCTCGAGCAGCTTCATATCCGTGCGCGAAATGACGTCGCTGCGAGAGAACGGGCCCAACGACAGCCAATGTCGCATCTCGCGCTCCAGGAGACGCACAGCGCCTTCCGAGCCGAGAGTCGCGTAGGAGATCTTGACAGGCGTGAGCACGAGCTGCTGCACGAGGCGAAACATATCCTCGGCAAGCTCCAGTTGCTGCCGGGACGCGCGCTCTTCCTTGTTACTCGCAGCCTCCCGCACTGCCGTGATCTCGTGGTCAACCTTGCTCTCTTCAGCTTGCGATGAGGTGTCCGTATCACCGTCGTTTCGCAACCTCAGGGACAGCAAGTCCACGATCGTCAGCGGGAATTGGCGCATTAGCACGCGCGTGAAGCTGCCCTCAGGGATGACCATCGCGGCCAGCTGGCAGATGAACACGTCAGCATGCAGCCCGTAGTATCGCCAGTGCTTCGAGTGGTAGTGGGTGAGCTGCTGCAGCATCACGTTGCCGTTGCGCACCCACATCCCGGCCTTGATCTCGCGCGAAAACAACAGCACGCGCAACGGATGGTCGACCGCTGCATACCAGAACGCCAGGTCCTTACAGTGCTCCTCTGCATCACCGTCGTGGACACCAAGCATCTCGAACCACTTCGGGGCGCTCTCAGGATGGACGACGCGGCTCAGCGCATACGCGGTGGATGCGTACATGTGATGCAGCGGCAAGTGGAAGCTCTTGGTGTTGATGCGGCCTGCGGCGGCACTGGTGGTGAACGTCCCTTGCTCATAAAAGCTCACCAGACTCTTCAGTTTCTCGGGTCCGCTCGATGTCTCCTCAGCTTCACCCGGTGTCCACTCTGGGCATCCATTGCGCCGAGACCATGACGAGAGTGCGGATCGCAAAGGCTGCAGCAGTGCGCACGCCAGTGCACTCGGCTGGAACGTATCCTTCTGCATCGGGTTCAATCGAGAGTCCGCTGCAACGATGTCGGACCCGGGTTTGCCGCACTCGCTCGCGGCCCAAACATCAGGCGAGAAGCACGACGGGATACCCGACAAGAACGCGCCGAGCAGCAGCTTGAGCTCATAGTCCGCGACGAACGCGAACGTCCAATTCTGGGACTCGTACTCGACGTGCTGAAGCACATGGCGCTGCTGCAAGTCCATTTGCTGCAACAGCTCAAAGGTATGGATGAGCTTGCTGTACAGCGATGCCTTGTACAGCTCACAAGTATCTCCGAGTGTCCGGAACGAGCTGAGAATGCTCTGTGCCGTGATTTCAGCATGTACGAGCAGCGTCCGCAAGTCGGAGCACAATCGGGCGTAGATGCGCTTCTTGAACGCGTTGCGGCTGCAGTCCACGACGTGGATCGCTTGTACAACAGGCGCATCCGACGACGATCGCGAAAGTCCGCCCCCTGTCGCCGCCAAGGATACCGCCGCGCCTCCAGGCCGCCACTGAACGATAGCCGACCGCATCGTGCCTTGGAACAGCGCATTCAACTTCTCCAGCAAGAACACCATCAGCCACTCCACACACGAGGCGTCGGCACGCAGGTTCGTCTCAAGCTGTCTCCGTCGCAGTCGCGCTGTTGTGTGGCTCTGCGCTAGCACCGCCTCGAGCTCGCGGAGCTGCGCCGTGCTATGAAACAACTGACAGAACAGTCGGTCGATGAAGCGCGACAGGTTCCGCATGCCGTCTTCGTTGCTTTCGTCGCTGGCTTTCAGGTACACCTCGATGAAGTACGGGTACCAGTTCACAAAGTGGCAGGTGTACTTCTGCTTGAAGTCGTGGTCGAACAGGAGCTTGAGGTAGAGCACACCGAGCACGTCGCACATGTCGACTGGCAGCAGCACGCCCGCTTTGAGGAACACGTCCAGTGCCACCAGCTGATCCGCGTCTTCTTCCTCCTCCCGCTCGTCGCTCGCCTCGGAATCCGCTGCCTGCTCCTCTGGGATGGAATAGTTGGCGACGCCGGTCGAACTGCTGCTGCTGCGCGAATAACTGCCAGACACGCGGATCGTCGGCTCGAGCTGGAAACTGGCGGGCAAAGGCTCGAAGAAGGAGCGCGACACGATGTTCCGGTAGTGCATACAGCTCATCGACAGCATCTGCAGCCATGCCAACGACTGCTCCAGCCGCTTCAAGTGCCCCTGCACCGCCGTCGAGAAGCTGCCTCGCCGTCTCCCCGCCTTTGGCAGCGACCGCAGCACCGTGGCGCCGAACGGATCTGAGTCGTACGTGCCACTGCCCATCGGACGCAGGCACAGCAAGTACACCTCGCGCATGACCTCGGCGCAAAAGCGGACTGTGCTGCGCACCAGGTCCTCCACAACGCGTCCCTCGAGCTCGTCCAGCGGCCGGTCCACGAGCCGCGCACCGCTGTGGTTCTGCTGGTGCTTCTTGCAGAACCCGTCGGGTTTCCACGCCAGCGGGTCGCCGCAGTCGCAGCAGCCGCCCGACGAGCAGCGGTAGACGCGGTAGTCGTGCCCCTCGTGCTCGTCCGGGTCGAAGCAGCCGAGACACATGCAGCTCGAGTCCGAGAGCCCGCACGTGCGGCAGCGATAGGCCATGTGGTCTCCGTGCCACACCTCCTCGCACTTGAGGCGCTTGACGCTGCCGTAGTTGGCCGCCAAGCACGCGTACACGTCGGCCGGGAAGCGGAAGGCGATCGACTCCGAGGCCGCCTCGGGGTCCTCGTCCGCGCGCTCCTCCTGCTCGTACTCGATGCACGTGATGTATCCGTTGCGCTCCCACGCGCACGCGCGCTGGTTCTCCTCCCCGTCGCTACTGCTACTGCTGCTGCTGCTGCTGCTGGCCGAGTCGTCCGCCGCTCGCCGCCGCTCGTGACCCGCGCTGTGCGCCGCCATGATGACGCGCATGAAGAACTGCAGCACCTGCGCAAAGTCGTCCACGAGACTCGCGGGCGCGGC
>JAADYF010000575.1:0-17847 GCA_023338175.1 Phytopythium delawarense
CCCCCCCCCCCCACCGGTTGTTGCAGTGAAACTTGCTTGCAGCAATACACTTCATGTCCGCGGCGACGCGCGAGCAATTGGCAAATCATCCCGTCGGGCGTCGCATTGGAGTCTCGGCTCTATGCTCAGCTCATGGCTTCGATCTCTGTGTCGAGCGCTGCCAAGTGTTGTCTGACTGAAATGGAGAGCATCATGCGCCAGCGCTCAGCTTCAACCACAACTTGGTCCGTTTCCTCGGACGTCGGAGGATCATGCTGTCGGTCAACACCGCCGATCCACTAGTGCGTGGAGAGCGGGCAAATCACATAGCAATGAGGAGACGGCGAGGGTTGACTGCAACACACTGCTTGCTCCTCTTCATTCTTGGCCAGTTGGTCAGTGTTGGAGCCCGCAAGTGCGCCGGGCGGCACCCTTCAAGTGTCCAGCTCAGTTCAACGTTCTTATTGGCTAATATAGCTCTCTCAAACCTTGATGATTGGCCAAATATCCTCCTCGCGAGTCGCGCGTGGCCTTTGGCGCGTCACGCATGACGTCACCGCGCGAGCAGCTCCTCTCGCCGCCCCACGCCTGCCCGCGCAGCTAACGCCCAGTTTCCGGTCTCCGCAGTCGCCTTCGAGCGTCCAAAGCCTCTTGCTGCTCCCGACAGCGTCCTGCGGCTTCCTGCAGCCTTGTGCAGCCCTCCTTCCACCTCTCTGGGCCTCACTCCGCTCTGCGCCAGCCCCCTGCCGCCCCAGTCCGCTCCCCGTCAACCCCCTTGGCCGCCATGAGTCTGCTGATGCGCGGAGTCACGGCAGAGCTGCTGCTGGCGCTGGTGGCGTCCGCGCACGTGTACTACTGCCCGTTCGCCAAAGTGGAGGAGAGCTTCAACCTGCAGGCGACGCACGACCTGCTGCTGTTGGGCCCGCGCAACGTGCGCGCGTTCGATCACCTCGAGTTCCCGGGCGTCGTGCCGCGCACCTTCCTGGGCTCGCTCGCGGTCGCGGCGCTCTCGAGCCCGATCGCCTGGGCGTTCCAAGCCGCTGGCGCCAGAAAGCTCGCGCTGCAGTACGCCGTGCGCTGGGTGCTCGCCATGCTCACGGTCTCGGGCCTCGTCTCCTTCAGCCGCAGCATCGGCGCGCGCTTTGGCCGGGTGCGTCGCGCTACGCTGTGATCGTGTGAAGAGGCAGCTGCACTGACGACTGTTTGGTGACCCGCAGGACGCGGCCAAGCTCTTCCTGATCATCTGCGCCAGCCAGTTCCACCTCATGTTCTACGCCGGCCGCACGCTGCCCAACACCTACGCGCTGGTACGTCACATCACAAGGCGCTGGAGACGTCTGCTGTCTTCGGACTCACCCGCTGTCTCGGCATCGTGCTTGCCGCAGATCCTCGTGTTGTACGCGCTCGGCTACTGGTTGAAGGTTCGTCATGTCGCGCCGTCGAGTTGATACTGGACCGATGGAGGCTGACGCGGTGGCGATACTTTACAGGGGAAATGGCAGCGCACGATTGCGCTCTTCTCGTTCACGACCATCGTCTTCCGCGGCGACACGGCCGTGCTGTTCGCGCCCATCCTGCTGTCCATGCTGGTCTTCAGCCGCGTGCCGCTGCTCAAGATTATCTGGTGGGGGCTCCGCGCCTCGGTTGTGTCGCTCGCGCTCACGGTTTTAGTCGACTCGTACTTCTGGTGGGCGGATTGGCTGATCGATCATCGTCGTGTCGAGACGAGAGACTGACCGCTCATCCTGCGGTCTCAACTTACAGGCAACGCTGGCTGTGGCCCGAGGGTGAGGTGCTGTGGTTCAACACGGTGCAGAACAAGAGCGGCGAGTGGGGAGTGAGCCCGCCGCTGTGGTACTTCTACTCGGCCCTGCCACGCGCGCTGCTCGCCACACTGCTGCTCGTCCCGCTTGGTCTCAGGTACGGCCGCATGGCAAGTGGACGCGCCGTCCCTCGCTCACATCACAACTCGGTGGTGTGACTGGCCAGCTCGCTGCTCCCGACGGTGCTCAAGAGCCGGTCGTGGCGCGAGCTCGTGTGGGCGTTCAAGTCGGCGCCGCTGATCGACTGGAGCGTCATGGCAGTCGTGTGGCCCGTGTTTGCGTACCTCGCGCTCTTCTCCTTCTTGCCGCACAAGGAACTGCGCTTCATCTTCAGCGCCATCCCCATCCTCAACATGGCTGCTGCTGTGGTGCGTAGCCGCTTTGTTCAGCCTCTGCCTCTTGGTCCAACTTGCTCATGGACAGCGCTGCTTCTCTCTGTAGGGGGTGACCAAGTTGTACCGCAGCCGCCACAAGGTGAGGCGACACGCACGAGCTTCGACGTCTTTCGCCCACTGAATGTACCTCTGTGCCCTGCTAGGCCCGCTTTCCGTTCATCCTCGCCCTCGGCTGCATCCTCGTCACCGTTCTTGGCGCGACGGCTCTCTTCATGGCGTCGCGGATCAACTACCCAGGTGCGTCTCCACTTCGATCTAATCTCCTTTAGACCATCTGACGACCAACTCTATCGCCAGGCGGCCACGCGTTCGTTCGGCTGCACGAGGTCGGCGCAAGGGAGCAGGAGCTGCCGCGCTCGGTGCACATCGACGTGCCTGCCGCCATGACGGGCGTCTCGCGCTTCGGCGAGGAGTTCCCGGCTTGGACGTACGTCGGTCGCATTGGCGAGTGAGAAGATGGGGATCGTGCTCGTGTCTGACTGCTCCCTTGCCTCCCGCAGCTACTCCAAGGAAGAGAATGTAACAACCGTCGCGCAGCTTGAGGCGTTCGACTACCTGCTGACACACGAAGACCCCGTGGCGCTGGAGCACCAGTTCCAGTACGTTGGCGGCTTTGACGCCTTCCACCGCGTTGGCCAGGTCAACGGCCGCCTTGGCTTCGAGACCAAGCGCTACGTGCATCTGCTGCGCAACCGCCGCATCGCCCCATGAAGGAAGCCACAGCGCAGCGAGTGCCAAGGGCCAGAGGGCTGTTATCAATACCATGCATCGTATTCACCACTAGAGATCGACTACGACTCGGATCCATCACCACGGCAGCGCCTCCCGCCCTCGCAGCTGCCTCTCCTCTCACGTCGCGTTCTTGACCTGAGAGACACATCCAAAGCCCCAGAGGAAGCGCAGCACGCGCTTCGCCGCGCCGGCATCCATCCCGCCGCTCGCCGCCAGGAACGCCTCGGCACTGAATGCGCGCAGTGGCTCGTAGTCACGGATCCACTCCACCAACGCCGCCTGAGGCGCCGAGCAGCGAAACTTGACGCGCAGCTTCGACTCGAACGCGTCATTGCCGAACCCGCTGTGGAGCACATACTCGTGGGCGTCGGTCCGCCTCGGCACTTGCATCGACGACTTCCGCTTCGGCTTCTTGTGCAGTGCAAGAGTCGGTGTGGCTGTTGCCGGCTGAGAGACCACTGGAGGCAGCGCCGCCGCCGCCCTCGCGTCGTGCGGGATCTCGTCCGCGCGCAGCAGCACCGCCGCCGGGCTGACGCGGAACTCCTGTGCGTCACTGATCTTGAGGTGTCTGCTGGCTTCGGGGAACGGAAAGCGCTTCCTCAAGTCTACCTCCAGGCTCATCGGCCCTACCTCGCCCCCCCTTTCCAGCATCAGGTACTCCGGGACCACGTCGTCCGGGGTCAGCGCCGCCACCTTCTGCTTCAGGTCCTCTAGCAACTCGCCCACGTGTTTACGAGCCGTCCGGCCGTGGTCCTGCGCACCACCGAGCACCAACGGCATGCGCCACCCGTCGCTGCGCCACAGTGTCGGCCGCAGCGTCGCCAGCACCACTTGCTCGTACGTCATGGGCAGCAGCTGCACCTCCAGCCACACGGCGTCGACCGCCGTCTCGACCGCGAACCACGTGCCTGCAGGCATGTAGATGACCGCGCCAGTCTCCACCGCCTTCTCCTCGATGTCGTTTCCAGCTGCGTCCATGTCGTCGAACACATGGCTGTCATCGTCACCGTCGTCGACCGGAGGCGACACCAGAGCGGAGCTCCGACCGCCTGGCACTTCAGCAAGCGCCAGCACCTTAGCTACGTCTGCCGCCGCCTCCAGGCTACGCGAGGGTGGGTGGAAGCATCGCAGGGGGTGGTTCGCGCCTCCAGGCTTGAGCTTCCACTGCGTCGAGCCCTGCAGCACAAACACGAAGGTCTCCGAGCAGTGGAACTGCCACTCGAGCGCCATCTCCGCCCGGCACGACACAACCCTCGCTCGGTGCTCGGTACCCACGCGGCTGAAGCCCATGTCGGCCGCCAGAGGCGCTACCACCAAGTCGACCACGCGCTGCGGCGCCGGGAACGACAGCGACAACCCCAGTCCGTGCATCTCCTGGGCCTGCGCAACCGACGCAACCTTGAATTCTCCCGTCCGCCGCATCTGCTTCCTCTCGCCGAGCACCAGTGAGATCGCCAGGTCCCCGTCCAGCGCCTCGCCCAGCCGCGCCGCCAGCATCCGCGGGACCTCCAAGTCGCTCAGGTGGTCGTGGACTAGCGCGTGCAGCCGCTCGACCTGCGAGGTCAGGACCAGCGGCGCGCGGCGGTAGTGCGTCTTCATGCGGTCCGCGTTCTCGAGCGACCCGAACAGCCACAGCAAGGCGCTCGACTGGCTCGCCGCCACCTCGACGCCCAAGCCTAGAGCCACGCTCGAGTGCTGGCGGTCGCCAGAGCTCGGCTTGTGCTTCACGAGTGCGTCGCCCAGCGCCTCGAGCGCTGTCTGGCCGGCCGGATTCGTGCCGGAGTGCGCCGCGATGGCTTCGACCTTGACCGCTAGCAGCTTCTCCTCAGCCGTCCGCGCCTTGAACGTGTCACAGCCATTCAGGTGGCGAGTGAGAGCTCCCTTGCGGTGCATCAGCTTGCGTCCGCAGTACTTGCACTGCAAGTGCGGCGCGGCGTCGCCTGCTTCCTCGACGACGTCGAAGTGCGCCTCCAAGCCGTCTGGGTCTTCAATCTTGGTCTTGGCTGGCGACTTCCACTTGGCGTTTGGAATCGCGGTGGGGACGACAGAGACTGGCGGCGGCGCTTTCTGCTTAATGCGCTTGGAGCGCCGCGGCGTGATTGACGACGGCTGCTGCTGCTGAGCCTTCCGCTTCCCCCTGTGCGAGCCTTGCGGTGCAGTCGGCGTCACAGGGTTGGGCGACGCTGTTGCAGCACTTGACGCCTCCGTCATCACGCCAATGACAGGCCCTGGCCGTTGCGACTCCGTCTTGATTCCAGAGCTCGCGTCGCCCCCTCCAGACCGCGACTCCGGGTCCTCATCGCTCTTGCCGTCGTCACCTCCAGCGCTCGCGTTGTCCTCGACATCCATCGAGCGGTAGACCGAGGCCTGAGGCGCCGCCGTGACGAACTCGACCTTTTCGCCGCTCTGCTCGCCATCGCCGTCCGAGATGCCGCTCATCAGCACCACTTCCTCGATGCTCGAGACGGACGACTCCGACCTCGGACTGGCGTGCGGCGGCGTGTAGCCCAGCCCGAGGGCGGCCGCGTCCGTCATGAGGTCCTGCAGGCGGCGCCCGCTCCGCTCCAGCCTCGCCCACGTCGTGGCCGGCCGTCGCGCGAGCTTTCCGAGTGGATTTGTGCAGCTCGAGAACTGCGGAACTGCCGCACTGGGGAACCGGCGCGTGGATTCTGCTCCCTGTCCCTGCTGCTTGGCAGGAGAAGACCTGGCCGTTGGGTCGGAGAACCGGGGAACGCGACGGACGGACAATGCTCATCGAACTGCGAGCAAACGAACGCGGCCTGCGTGCTGTGCGTCGCGCTGGTCAACAACGGCAGCTACGAACTGGGACGCCGAGAACGCGTAGGTCGAGGTCTATCAGCAGTTTTGCCTCGGCGCACGGCTGCGTGTGCGTCATGGCGTGCGAGTCGATCGACTGGCAGGACAACGTCCGTGACGGCCAGGGCAGCACAGCGCCGGCGACTCGTCCTCGGACGCGTCCAGCTACTCGACGCTGCTGCCGCTCTTCTCCCTACTGCAGCTGCTCGTGCTCGACGCCCTCGTCTACCGGCGCATGCTGCTCGCGAGGCTCATGCGCTCCGGCCCGCGACCGCGGCCCGTACTACAACGTGAACGCCATCTCCTCGTCGTCCAACTGCCTGCGGCTGTCAGGGTGGAGAAAGATGCAGACCGACCTGATCGAGCGCGAGCGGAAGCACAATGCTCATCGTGTTGGGTCAACGCTTATACAACGAACGGCGCCCCAACACCGGCCACTCGGGCCGATCTACAGCTACAGCATGTCAATAGAAACTCTCCTCCTCCTCCTCCTCCTCCTCCTCCTCCTCCACTTCCTGCTTCCAGCTTCCCCGCCCGGCCTCCGCCTCAGCAGTAGTTCTCGTTCATGAGCTGCAGCACGACGCTCAGCTCTTCGCCCGTGAACTCGGGCGCCGCCGGGTTCATTGGCGGCGGCACCTGGAAGCCGCCGTATTTGCCGTCGTCGCTGCTGGTGGGCGGCGGCCGGAGCAGCAGGTGCGGCGGCAGCGGTCCGTGGTGGTGGTGCAGCGCGTTCGACTGCTGCTGTTGTTGCTGCTGCTGCTGCTGGCCGTAGCCGTCGTCGGCGTCCTGGTCCAGCTGCTCGCCGTCGGACCGCATGTGCCCCGCGTAGTGGTTTGAGTAGGACGCGGAGGAGGACGAGAGCAGCGACGGCCGCGACGCGTAGGACGAGGACGCGTCGCTCGACAGCGCGTACGAGTCGTACGGCAGCGCGGACGAGGCCGCGGCGGCCGATGGGCGGAAGGACCCGGACGGGAAGGCCGGCGCCGGCGGCTTGGGCCGGCGTGAGCCGCCCGCAGAGGCGCCGCCGCCGCCGCCCAGGTCGTAGCCGAGGTCGTTGTCCAGCGGCTTCTTGTCCTTGTTGAGAGCGGGCAGGCTGGCGAGCCCGCCCAGGTCGCTGGGGAAGAAGCCGCCCATGAGCTTGCGCGTGGCCTTGGGCTTGTCGGCGGACGCGTAGGCGCCCGAGCCGTAGAGGAAGCTGCCTGCTGGGTTGTAGGACGGCATGGCCGTCTGCTGTTGCTGCTGCTGCTGCTGGTAGTCGACCCGGCTGGAGGTCGTGTCGGCCACGGAGAAGTAGTCGTTGTCCTTGGCGTGCGCGTCAGCAACCGCGGAGGCCGAGGCGGCGGCGGCGGCGGCGCGGCGGCCGGCGTTCTCTAGCTGCGCGCCGACGATGACGTTGTGGTGCAACTTCTGGTGCTGCGCGAACTCCTTGTAGTTGTCGCAGCTCCAGGTGCAGGCGCCGCCGACGCAGCGGAAGAGGTTCTGTCCCTCGGGGAAGTGGATGCGCATATGGCGCTTGAGCTTTGTGCTCGTGTTGAAGCGCTTGCCGCACGTGGCAAAGATGCACGGGTAGGGCCGCTCGCCGCTGTGGATGCGCTTGTGCCGGCTCAGGTTGCCCGACGTGTTGAACCGCTGCGCGCAGCCCTCGAAGTCGCACGCGTACGGCTTGGTACCCGTGTGGATGCGCGCGTGGCGCCGCAGCGCGAACGACCTCGGGAACGTCTTGCCGCAGTGCGGCTCGGTGCACACGAACACGCTCGTCTTGGCCGGCTTCTTGCGCTTGGCGGGCGGCGGCGGCGCGGAGGCCGCGGCGGCCGACACCACGGGCAGCACGGCGGCGGCGTCGGCCTCGGCCGCGTCCTCGCGGCCCCAGGCCTCGTGCACGTACTGGAAGCCGCGGGCCGGCGCGCGCGTCGAGGCGGCGGGGCCCAAGCCGGAGGAGGCCGCGGAGGCCGCGGCGGAAGGCCAAAGGAGCCCGCTGGCCGCGCCGAAGCCGTCGCTCTGCTCGCGCTTCATGCCGTCGGCCGCGGGCGCCAGGAGCATGCGGAGGCGGGCGGCGGGCGGGGGGGGGGCGGTGGTCGCCTGGCGAGTCGCGAAGTGAGGAGGAGGAGACGGGAGGGAGGGGCCCTGGCGGAGGGAGGGGCCCTGACGGAGAAGCAGGCCGTCGGGAACTGATTCACTTGTGCCGAGTATGCCGCCCGCCGTCCGACCCGCACACGCTGATGCTGTTGATTCGCCACTCAGCCAGTGGCACTCGGCCAGTGGGACGCAACGCATCCCCCGCCATTCCGAATGCGTCCAAGACTTGGGCCAAGTGCCCACCGCGTCTGTGTCGACGGCTTCGCTCCGCTGGGGGCCGCCCCCGCCTGCTTGCCGGTGGTCCAGCGCGCCGCCATAGTCGCCAAGCGGGAGGGCGCCTCGACGCGCCTCGATGTGGCGTGTGGAGTCCATGACGGCCGCCTGCGTCGGCGGCTTGCCAACTCGGGGGATAGCAGCCATTCCGCGCGCCTGTTTAGTCTCTGGCCGCCGCGCGTGCACCTGTGTGCCGGCCGCATCCCCATCTCTGCTCTGAGCGTGGCGCGCATCCCCGCGGGTTCTCCGGCCGACACCTTGCGCGCTGTATGCCGCTTCGAAATACGCCGCGCCGCGATCGTTGAGGCGCGCGCAGAGACCAGCTCGCACCGACCGACGCGTTTGACTCGCCTCCAGGCTCGACGCGAGTCTCCGGGACTCGAATCTCCCACTGTGCCGCAGCTGAGCGCTTCTCTTCTCTTCGGCTCCAAGTGATGCGCGGTGACTCCTCCCGACCCGAGTCACGCGGCATGACTCACGAGTTGCCGGCAGGTGGTCCAGGCCCCGACTGATGCATTGCGGCAGTCGACGATCGCCCCGCCCCCGCCTGCTGCCCGACCGGCCGATGCACGGCTGGCGCTCGACTCACAAACGTCCGCGGTCTCTGGAGCTTCTCGGGGGTTCCCCACACCAGCGAGACCGGTGATGCCCGCTTGATCGTCATGGTGGCGACCGCGGGTTGTCGTCCGCCGGTGCGCGCCAGGCTGGTGGAAGGGCCGACGCGCATCAATGGCTGCCGTTTCGGGGTGGCAGCGCGTGTCCCGCACGGCCGCGACCGACGAAAGACCCGCGTGACGTGCGGCTGGCTGATCGCCGCTCATCCCGGCGGCGGCGTGTGACAGGCCGGGCGGCGGAGAGGGGAGGGCGACGGCCGCTCCTCCCTTCCGCCGTTCGCCGCCCGCTATTTCCGCCCCCTGGACAGAAGCGGAAGCGGAAGCGGAAGCAGAAGCAGAAGCGGAGGCGGAGGCGGAAGCGTCGCGGCCTCCTCGTCGAGAGTCGCTCCTCATTGAGAGAGACGAGATCCTGGACGCGGCGCCATGAACATCGTGCAGGCCTCGTTCCAAGCCTCATTCGACGCGCGCGTCGAGCGGCTGGCCGAGCTCCAGCTGGCCGAGCTGAGGGCGGTGCGTGCGCGTCCTGGTCGGCTGCGCAGTTGTGTGGCCGGGTCGGTGGGACTCACGGCCGTAGCGCTGGCGCCGGCAGATGTTCCGCTTCTTCGACACGGACGGCGACGGCGCCGTAGCGGCCGCCCAGGCTTGCCGCATGTTCGCGCTGGTGAGGTCGCAGGCTCCAGCTGGACGTGGGCAAGTACTCAACGCTTGCGTGACGGCAGCTCGGACTGGACGTCAACGAGCAGCAGGTGCAGGACCTCGGCGAGGTCTACCTGGCCGGTGCGTGGCGTGCGGTCCGCAGTCCTCGGTCGTCGTCCCTCTCACGTACCGCTCGTGCCAGAGTTCGTCAAGATCGTCGATAGTCACAGCCCGCTGCTGACAACGCCAACACAGCCCGCCGTCGATGCGATCGACAGCAAGCCCGAGGGCGGAGAGCCGCCCGCGGCGGCAGAAGAAGCCGATCCGGCGGTCCGCGACGACGGCAACGAGCCCGAGGCGGTGCTGGAGCGCAGTCGACAGCTGTGGAAGCATGAGTGGAAGTTGCTGGACACGCACCGGCGCGGGCACGTCTCGCTCCAGGAGCTGATGCGCTTCCTCGCGAGCTGCGCGCTCGTCCTTCCGGCCGCCGATCTGCAGCGGTTCCTCGAGTGCTACGGCGAGGCGGACGCCGGTGAGGACGGCAATGAGGACGCGGAGGACGCGCTGCTGTTGACCAAGGCGGGCTTCCTCCGGTTCCGCTACGACTTCACTGCCAAGGACCTAGCGCCGGCCGACGACGGGCAGTCGAGCTCCGAGATAGACGGGGACGACGACGGCGCCGGCTTCTTCGATGCGGCCGAGCAGCAGCCGACCGACCGACCGGAGGATGCCGAGGCGGTGCGGCAGGTCGCTCGCCCACTCAGCGCCGGCATCAACCAGAGCGGCCGCCGGAGCGACTTGGACGCGCTCAGCGCGCGCCACGAGCACCTGGCGGTGGATCCTAGCCTGTTCCAAGAGAGCGAGTACGACTTGGATGGCGACGAGGGCGAGGTGGAGGCCTCGGGTAACGGCATGGGCCTCGGCCTGGACGCCGGCGCGTTAGGGCCGATGGAGACTGGTTGAAGCCGTCATTAGGGCTCGAAGTCCCGCGTTGCACGCTCGTGATTGGCTTAATCCTCCTTCAATGTCCTTATCCGGTCTTGTCGCACGCTTCTTCGCCGCGCTTCGCCATCTTTCCATACGAGAAGCGACCAAGTACGAGCACAACATCCGCCACCTCCGCTGTGCCTCCGCAGAGCCTCCGCTGCGAGCCTTGACCATGGACCGCGAGCGCGACGACATACGGCGCGCGATGTACCCGCCGCTGCGCAGCGTGCAGGAGGCCGCGCGCGTCCCGCAGGACGAGGCGTCGTACCAGGTGCGGGCCACGTCTGCCGGTCTCTTTCGGCCCTAACGCATCCCTAACCGGCCAAGCTCTCATGCTGCAGCCGCCGCCCGACACGTCCCGCGACGAGGAGCTGGCGCGCAGCCTGCAGGCGCAGATGGACCGTGAGCAGCCGCAGCAGCCGCTACGCATGGCCGTCGCGCAGCCCGTGGCGCCCGCCGAGCTGCCGTACAAGTGCGGTGCGTGCGGAACGACCCACGTGGTGCGCAACGTCTCGCACGGCGCCACCTTCGCGTGCGCCAACTGCGGCGCGCCGAACCAGATCCTGCTGGCCGACGCGCAGCGCGTCGTCGTCGTGTACGTCTTGCTCTCGCTCGCTCCTGCTGGCAGCCGTGCGCGGACTGACCGTGTGCGCTGGGCTCTGTGACTGTGTGAACCAGGGGCCGCCCGTCGTTCGGCATCGTGCCGATCCCGCTCTTCTGCGCCGTCATGTGAGCGAGGTGACCGCGTGTCGAGAGCGCCAAGTTATCCTATCCCCCCACCCCAATAAACGAGTGAGTCTCGGCATTTTTATGGCTTGCCACGACGTTCTCCACCTCCTGTCGGCTGCTTCCTTGACCGACCAGCGACCCACAGCTAGCGCTGCTTCCAGTAGCGCCAGCCGAGCGCGACGGCGCCGAGCAGCCCGTACACAAGCGCCACGAGCTTGGCGTTGAACCCGTCCAGGACCGAGATGGGGTTGGCGACCACGTGGATGTCGTCGCCGTGGCCACCGCCGCCGCCCGTGGCGTCGCACGTGCTCCGACAGGCGCTGCAGGGGCACTGCTTCTTCTCCGAGGGCGACGCGATGGACGGCAGTAGCTGCGCCTGTTTGGGCAGCTTGGGCAGCGCCGCCGCGGTCGCCGCCTCCGAGTAGTTGTCGCACCGGTAGACGTGGTGCGACAGCGACTCGTTGCGCTTCTTCTCGTCCTTGGCGTCCTGGAAGTGCAGGTTGACGAACTCGCCGTGGCCGACGGCACCCGTCTGCATCTGGTAGTTGAGGAAGCCGAGCGAGGACTTCATGGCCTCTGCGAGGGAGACCATGGCCGTGTTCTTGCAGCTGTCGAAGACCGCGCAAGTGTACTCCTTCTCGAGCGTCACGTTGAGCTCGAGCACCTTGACGTGGTCCTCGCCCGTCATCGGGTCGGGCTTGTAGCTGATGCTCGGGAAGGGCTTGGCCAGCGCCATGAACTCGTCCTGCCGCGGCGAGCAGATGAGCGAGCACCAGAGGTTGAGCAGGTTGGCGGCGCAGGCGTCGCACCCGCCGGCCGCGTTCTTGCCGAACACGCTGGCCATGAGCTTGAAGTTCTCGGCCATGCCGCGGTTCTGCTGCCACGAGCAGCACGCGCCGTCCGCGAACTCGGGGCACTGGATCGCGAACAGCTCGCAGTGCGCACCCGCCACCATGCCGTCCGCCGCGCACACGCACTTGTCGCCGGCCGCACACTCGCCCTTGCCGTCCCCGCCGCAGTCCGCGTCCGTCTTGCACGCCCCGCCGCCCGTCACGTTCGCCCAGTTCTCCCCGCGCATCTGCGGCACGAGCGCGTCAGTCCGAGGCCGAGAGCGGCAGCGACGCGAGCGACACAAGAACCGAGCGCCGCACCGGCTGCGGGTCCGCGGGCGTCCGCAGCGCCTCGGGGATGCACGCGTCGTAGTCCGGCTCGTTGTCCGGGTTCACGCACGTCTGCGTCATGACGCACTTGGCCCGCGCGGCCCCCGGCGCCCCGAGCGCCAGCGTCAGCGCCAGCAGCAGCAGCAGCGACCTCATCTTCCCCCCTTGATGCTGGTCAGGATGCTTCTCGTCTGGTTATGATCCGGTCGGGCGAATCATTGATCGGGAGGGGTACACTGTCGGCGTAACGCGTACCCTGTCGGGGGTACGCTTGCGGGCCAACTGCAACTTTTTGCTGGTCACCTTGCCGCCTGGCGCGCACTTGCGCTCAGTATCGGAAGGGGCGACGACGGACATGCTGTTGGCGCGGGGACTCCGGCCGGCGCGCGGCCACCTGCGCGTGGGCGGCGCGCGGTTCAAGCGGACAGCGGCCAAGGGCGCGGCGGCAGCCGGCGGAGGTGTGTCGTCTCTCAGTCTGTCTGCGCTTGAGTCTGTACCTCTCTGTGTGAGGCGACTGACCAACGTGAGGGGCAGACCGGAGCGCGGCGCTGGCCATGGCGATCCGGCAGATCGAGAGCAGCTTCGGCAAGGGCGCCGTCATGCAGCTGGGCTCCACGTGCGTGGCGCGGTCGCTTCACGGTGCGCTGAGAGGGTCTGGCCTGGCTGACGCGCTGCGCTGGCTGACCGCAGCAAGATCGCGGAGCGCGTGGACGTCATCTCGACGGGCTCCCTGTCGCTGGACCTGGCGCTCGGTGTCGGTGGACTGCCCAAGGGGTCGGTGCCGCTCGTCCGAGGTGTCTAGTCCTCTGCTCGCTGTTAACGCCAAGCGGTGGCTGCGGCAGGCGCGTGGTGGAGATCTACGGACCCGAGAGCTCGGGCAAGACGACGCTCGCGCTCAGCTGCATCGCCGAGGCGCAGAAGCAGGTGCGCCCGGCTACGCGGGGCCAGGGACTCCTCCTCTTCCCCATCGCTGACGCTGACGCTGACGCTGACGCTGACCCTGATGCTGTCCTGGCCGCACAGAGCGGCGTGTGCGCCTTCATTGACGCTGAGCACGCGATCGACGCGCACTACGCGCGCGCGCTGGGGGTGGACATCGACGCGCTGTATGTGTCGCAGCCCGACTCGGGCGAGGAGGCGCTCGAGATCGCCGACACGCTCATCCGGTCCGGCGCCGTCGACATGGTGGTGCTGGACAGCGTGGCCGCTCTCGTGCCGCGCGCCGAGCTCGAAGGCGAGATGGGCGACCAGCAAATCGCGCTGCAGGCGCGACTCATGAGCCAGGCGCTGCGCAAGCTCACGGGCTCGCTGTCCAAGTCCAACTGCCTGCTCATTTTCCTCAACCAGATCCGCCAGAAGGTGGGCATCATCTTCGGCTCCCCTGAGGTCACCTCCGGCGGCACGGCGCTGCGCTACTACGCATCCGTGCGGCTCGACATCCGCCGCAAGACGGCCATCAAGGAGGGTGACGCTGTCGTGGGTAACGAGACCGTGGTCAAGGTCGCCAAGAACAAGGTCGCGTCGCCCTTCAAGACCGCCACCTTCGACATGATGTTCGGCCGCGGAATCGACCGCTCGTCCGAGTTGGTGAGGCTGCCTTGATGGCATCATCCAGTTTGTCGTTGTCGTGGACTAACTTGGCGATGTTGTTGACTAGCTGGACCTCGGGGTTCAGCACGGATTCCTCAAGCGCTCGGGCGCGTGGTACTCGCTGACTGGCAACGAGGGTACGCCGTTTGCCTTACTCTGTCGAGTGCTAACTTGTAAAACCTGCCGCTAACCGTGTCGTGCGAGGCTTCAGAACCCATCGCGCAGGGCAAGGCCAAGGCTAAGGTGTTCCTGGAGGAGAACCCAACGATCGCCGCGGATCTTGAAGCGAAGCTGCGCGGACTGCTTTTTGCCCCGCCAAGCACAGACGAGGAGGATGAAAGCGAAAACGCGGCAAGCGAAACCCCAGTCGATGATAAGGGAAACGACGAAGACGGAGACGACCAGTCGAGTCGTGATGCGGCGGTAACGTACTAAGTGCAGTCGCTATCCGCGACAGCAAGGAAATGTAAGTGGATCTGACCCCTGCATCAAAGCGGACGCCTAGTCTGCCAATCTTTCACGCCCAGCAGGGCTGCTTGTCGGCCAACACATAAAGCAGGTCGTTGCCCGTCAGACGGTCGGTTGAGCGCGGGTTCACCGACACGTAGCCAAACGGCACGTTTCGCTCGCTCTCGTCCACTTGGATCCGCGCTCTCGGCGCCACTCCTCCGCCGAGCACGCTGTCACTGCTGAGACCCGAGAGGATCGGGTCTGGGCGGCAGCGGTAGAGTCCGAGGGCGAGGATACCGTCCGACGAGAGCAGGTAGTGGAAGACGAACGCGAAGGTCTTGCTGACGAAGTCGAGCGGGACTTCAACGGCGAACAGGGAGCATCGCTGGAGTTGGTTCGGCTGGTGTGTCGTGGGCGACAGTGCCGGGGAATGAGATGCGACGCTGCCAGCATCGCTCTCGTCTTCCTCGCCGTCTTCCTCACCAGCGTCGGACTCGTGGTCGTTCTCCTTCCACGATGCGAAGATGAAGGCGCGCAGGATGCTCGTGATGCGAGGATTGAAGTACTGGTTGATGAGCAGGCTGTCACAGAGAGACGAGCTGTACGTGAGCCCCGCGGCGAAGGATGGCGACAGGAAGAAGTCGCGCGCCAACGTCATGGACGACTCGTCCGCCAGTGAGCCTGACTCGCAGCTTGGGAACCACTCGCTTGCAGCCAGGTTTTGGCTGATGAAGTGCACGTTGACGCGGTTCACGAGTTCTGTGATGATCCGTGGCGCGCGCTTCGGCCCCACGAAGCACGCGATCGTCTTGTGCAGCGCGATGCACGCCTGCGTCGGCCATTCAGAAGCAAGAGGCAAAGATCAGAACCAATGCGCCAAGACCCACGAAGCACAACAATCAGCACGCACCGCGTCTTCAAGCAACTCAGAGGCGGCGTCGGCTTCGGCAGCAACCTCTCCCTCGCCGCCGATTATGACAACGCGGAAGGCTCGGTCGACGCCCGCACGACGCAGCGACGACTGCTGGAACGGGTCGCCGACCACGAAGAACACATCGCGAAAGCGCCGGAAGCCAGCGTACTCGTTTGCGTCAGGCAGCGTGGGCGTGAGCACGACGATCGGCCGGTGCACGCGCAGCGCCTTGACCCGCAGCGGGCCGATCATATACTCGAGGTTGTTCGGGAACGAGCCTGGCGAGAGCACGCACAGAACAATGGGCGAAGCGACACCATGAATCTCGCGCACGTGCGTGACCATGGCCTCCTCGACCGTGCGCCGTTTGCGTCGGTGATGCTCCTGAATTGCTGAAAGGTGGGTTCGTTGGTCTTCCTCGTCATCAGTCTCTTCGTGGTGGCGATGGTGTCCATCGGAGGAGGCGGGAGGGCTCGCAATCTCATCCAACCGTACCTGCCAGTTGACAAGCCGCGAGCGACGGCGTCCAGGCCGCTGCGTCGCTGTCACTGTCGGCAGTGGCTGCAGTATGATCCGCGTAGCTCGTTCCTCGCCATCATCTCTCTCCGGGACCACAGAGACCGAGACGGACGCTCCTGGCGGTGGTGGGAACGACGCCGACGACGCCGAAGAGAGGTGACGCTGGTTCGACCACTCCGGCGGCATCACGTGGCCCGACTTAAGCTGGGTGACGGCGTCGGCTCCACGGCGGTCCTGGGCAATCACGAACACGGTCTCGCCTCCGTGACACACGAACGAGTCGCCGGGGTTAAGCAGGATGCGGTCGCTGCCGTCGTTGGACGGCGTCACGACTGCAAACACGATGACGCCGCTGCACTGAGCGTACGCGAGTGACGCGACCTCGGCAAACGAACGGTCCGCGACCACGTCGGCGGGCGGCAGCCGCACCGAGTACACTTCGTGCGACGACCCGCGGCGGTACCTCGCCTCCCACGTGGCCGTGTCGTTGTCCAGCGCCTCCTTGTCGTCGTCGTCGTAGCTTGACGTTGCGGTCAAGCTGTACATGAAGGTGGAGAAGCCTGGGCAGACGCAGTTCTGCGCCAGCAGCGAGTGCATGACCTCGGAGAAGCACAGCGAGTTCTCGCTCACCCCACGCAGGTCACGCAGCAGTCGGCGGTGCTGCGACAGGTGCAGCTGCGCGAAGATGCGAGGTGTCAAGGTCGGCTTGCACAGAGCATCTTGGCTCATGACGCCGAGGGGCATGACGCGGTGAGCGGCAAGCACGCGCAGCAGCGTCCGGTGGTCGCTGCGCGCGTGGTCTTCCTCGCTGGGAAGGCGCCGCGATAGCACAAACACGGCGTCGGCGCTCGCGACAGCCGCCCGACGCGCGTCGTCCGCGTCCAGCATGGACCCGAGCACGACCCGCACGCGCTTGTCGAAGAAGGGGTCCATGAGCAGCGCGCGCATGCTCGGCGCGGGCTCGTCCTCACACAGCACGACGACCGTGATGTCGGCCTGGTCGTGGTCGTCGTGGAAGACCTCGCGGAAGAAGAGGTCGATGCGCGAGGGCGTCAGGTCGCCGCAGAGCACCACGTGCCGGCTCGCGCGCGTCGGCTTGAAGACCGTGGCCTCGTAGGGCGAGAAGTTGGAGCCGAGGTCCAGCACGCGCGCGACCTGGTACGGCACGATCAGGATAAGCACGATGACGAGCACGCCGACCGAGCAGCGCGCGAGCGTGTTGTCTGCCGGCGGCGTCTGGATGGTCACGAAGACGAGCACCGAGTTGAAGAATGAGTTGAAGAAGGTCCACTCGCCCAGGTGCGTGGCGCTCAGCGACCCGTCCGACGTCTCGGCGATCTGGATGACGCCCGCGGCGCCCGCGATGATGAGGACCAGCTGCAGGTAGCAGAGCATCGCGAGCTGGCGCACGGGCGACAGGAACGGGTGGCAGCGCGACAGCACCGCCTTGAGGTCCACGTAGCACTTGGCAAAGCGCAGCGGGTACAGGAAGCGCCAGTAGCTCGCGTCGTACCAGAGCGTGCTGCCGTGGATCGGGTCATCGACGACGGTGAGTGCTAGGTGAGCGCCGTGCCCAGGAGCGGACAGCCAGCAACGGTAGAGCACTCAACTGGTACGGCAGGAAGAACGAGGTGGGCAGCACGGGCAGCACGGCGGCGAGCGTCGCGAGGCCCGACAGCGACAGCGCGAAGTCCACGCGGTGGTCGGAGAGCAGCAGCCCGCGGAAGGCGAAGTCGACGGTGAAGCTCAGCGCGCACGCGATCTCGACCATCCAGAGCCACAGCGGGAGCTGCGGGAGGACAGGCGAGCGTGTCAGTCTCATGGGCCCCGACCAGCGACGGCGGCAGAGCACCTTGTGAACCACCTACCGTGTTGACGGGGATGTACGTGTTGGCGACGTAGGCGGCGGCGAATACTAGTGACAGGATCGCCACAACCACGTCCACGGCCGCGCCGAACGCGCTGTGGTCCAGGAAGCTGCGCGTGCACGCGAGACCGGCGTCAGGTCCAAGGCGGCGGACCGCTCGTTGCCAGCGCAGAGCCTACCGGCTGATGCGGTCGCGGCGCAGGCGCTTGCCGCCGTCCACCAGGAACCGCGCGCGCGTGCTCAGCAGCGCGCTTTCGGGCTCTGCCGAGTGGGGGAGGGGGGGGGGG